>BRDA01070015.1:2230-23313 GCA_036984385.1 Crenuchus spilurus
CCTGAGGTAACAAGATGACCCACTAAAGTTACGAGTGCACCCGTTACTGTCACTGTGGACCTCCCCTCACTAACCCTCCTTACCGGAGGTGCTAGACTTGGTCTCACCACAAAACAATAACCTGAAGACACGATCAGTACCAAACAGGTATTGTTTGTGGTACAAGCTCGTATCCCCACAGGTGTTCACGTGTACCGTGGTCCTGTGGAATCCAGTCTCCAGCTACTAGCTGAAACAACAACAAAGTAGACTAGAGGCCGGGATACAGAACCTGTGAGCCCATTTTTCTCCCCGACTCATCGTGGAGGCCATTCCTCCCAATCACTCCCCTCCAGGTGTCACTGTCATTGCCCACGTGAGCATTGAAATCACCCAGTAGAACAATGGAGTCCCTTGTTGGAGCACTTCGCATACGAGCCCCAACCACGGGCCTGGCTCCAAGGTGGGGCCCCGGCTGCGCCGTACCGGGCGACGTCACTGATGTTAATCTAATCATAATAATAAGGGGGATTATCAAATTTGTGAACTGCTCTTTGTCTGGCCTGTCACCTAGGACCTGTTTGCCATGGGAGACCCTACCATTTTATAGGCCATTTTATTACATTTGATAATTTTCCTTAAATACTGATGTGCTCATTGTTAAAAACACATCCTGTCCAAAGATGATTTAAAAAACTTAACGGCTGTCACAATGACATTACAAACAAAGAGAAAATAAATCTGCTACAAAATCTTTATGCTGACCTATAAGGCCTTGCATGGATTAGCTCCATCCTGTCTTTCTGCTCTCTTACAGCCTCCACGCTCACTTAGGTCCTCTGATTCTGCTCTTATGGCTGTTCCATGGTTTAGGCTGTACACTATGGGTGGCAGGTCTTTCAGTGATGCTGCCCATACCTTCTGGAATACCTTGCCTCTCTGTCTAAGAATATCACATTCCTGTCTGAGTTTAAATCCAATCTAAGATCCTACCTTTACTCCGCCTTCTTTCATTCTCTTTAAAGTGTTTCTGTTTTCATTTAATTCATTTCATTATTCTAAAACATGCTTGAGTTTGTGAAAAGCGCTATATAATAATAATAATAATAATTATTATTATTATTATTATTATTATTATTATTATTATTATTACAGCATAAATCCATAATCTCATTTGATTTTAGAGTTTGTGTAAATTACTATTCAAAGAATATCTACATTAAAGCAACAGCAAAACAAGGATTGAAATATGTCACTTTACATGAAATTAATGTAATATATATGTTTATATATATAGGGGTTAGACATTGAAACTGAAACACCTGTCATTTTAGTGTGGGAGGTTTCATGGTTAAATTGGACCAGTCTGGTGGCCAATTTTCATTAATGTCACATTGCACCAGTAAGAGCAGAGTGTGAAGGTTCAATTAGCAGGTAATTGCAATGCACACAACATTATGGTGACATACCAGAGTTCAAAAGAGGACAAATTGTTGGTGCACGTCTTGCTGGCGCATCTCTGACCAAGACAGCAAGTCTTTGTGTCTAAATGTTATTGAGCCACTTTGGGGTGTTTTGGAGAAGCGAGTCAGGAAACGGTTTCCTCCACCAGCATCACGTAGTGACCTGACCACTATCCTGCAAGAAGAATGGCTTAAAATCCCTCTGACCACTGTGCAGGACAAATTGACGCTGTATTGGCCGCAAAAGGAGGCCCTACACCATACTAATAAATTATTGTGGTCTAAAACCAGGTGTTTCACTTTCATTGTCTAACCCCTGTATATAGTTTATGTGTAAGAAGGCTTTCCTCAAACTTTTGACAGCAAGCTGTCTACTGTGCTACACTAAAACAGCATGCTCATTTTGTCACAGGAATATTCAGTATAGAGACATATTAATGCTTGCCTTTGTTTCCTCTGGAGTAGGATTAGGTCTTGAGGGAGTTTGTCCTTCAGAATGCCTGTCGAAGCCCTCCAAAAGAGCTCGCACCTCCTTCACCCCTGAGCAGCTACAGGTATCCTGATGAAGAGTGAGAAATAAATATAAGTGCTTTGCATTTGACTTACAAGCTGATTTTTCTTATCAAATGGCACTCAGGTCATGCAGATTCACTTCACTCAGGACAACAACCCTGATGCCCAGACACTGCAGAAACTGGCAGATATGACAGGACTGAGCAGAAGAGTTATACAGGTAAAGCAACACCACAGTTTCATCGTAACCTGCATTTACATGTTGTGGATTGTTTATCATAAAATCAATCCATCCATCGTATGCCGCTAAATCCTTATCAGGGCTCTGGTGAGCCCCCTACCCCCTCAATGGTTGCAGGCAATTAATAATCATTAATAAAATAGTATTGCATTCTTAAAATCTGTATTACTAGAACATTTACAAAGGCAGTTCAAAAAGGTAAACTCATATTTTATATTCATTACATATAGCGATGATACGTTTATAGATCAATTATTTTTATATTGTTCTGGATATCAAACCTTAAAATAATATCTTTAAAATTCATTAAGTCTCATGTCTTTTAGTAATTACATTGTTTTTTGCAAAGTGAAGCTGAATTATTCTGAAGTTTTAGACATATGTAATAGAAGTTTGGACACACTGTCAAGTCTTTCATGGGTTAAAATGATTTAGGTCTGGTTTCAAAACTGCCGTGCAAGACAAAAGAAGCACCCTGGCATGATGCAAGAAGAAGTACAGTACTCACCTTTCAGCATGCCTGATACAATGCAGCTTACTGATGTGCATCGGTACGGCAGTGGTGAGTACTGTGTGTGTGTGTGTGTGTGTGTGTGTGTGTGTGTGCATATATTATATAGAGTCATTACACAATGATTGTCTATTTCAAGTGTTTATTTCTTTAAATGTTGATGATTATGGCCGACAGCAAATGAAAACCCAAAATTCAGTTTCTCACAACATTAGAATATTATATAAGACCAACTCAGTGATGTTTAATACTTAAATGTTGTTCTACTGAAAAGTATGTACAGTATATGCTCTCAAAGGGGGCAGCCATGGCCTAGTGGTAAAGATCTCTTCTTGTGACCAGAAGGTTGCTGGTAGATCCCCAGACAGGACATGACTGAAGTCCACTTGAGCAAGGCACCTAACCCCCTAACTGTTTCTGGGTGCCGGTGGATAAGGAATGCAAACTGCTTTGGGCACAAATTCTCACATCCTAGTGTGTTCACTAGTGTGTCTGTGTGTTTCACTGCATGAATGGGTTAAATGCGGAGGTCAAATTCTGTTATGTGCAAATTACATTGGCAAAAAGGTGAATCTTAATCTTAATCTTAATCAGTACTTGGTCAGGGCTCCTTTTGCATGAATTACTGCATCAGCGCAGTGTGGCATGCAGGTGATCAGACTGTGGCACTGCTGAGGTGGTATGGAAGCCCAGGTTGCTTCAGCTCGTCTGCATTGTTGGGTCTGGTGTCTCTCATCTTCCTCTTCACAATAGCTCATAGACTCTCTGTGAGGTTTAGGTCAGGTGAGTTTACTGCCCAGCACAGAGACACTGTGGTTATTAAACCAGGTGTTAGTACTGTTGGCAGTGTGGACAGATGCCAGTTCCTGCTGGATAAATGAAATCTGCATCTCATAAAGCTTGTCAGCAGATGGAAGCATGAATTGCTCTAAAATGTCCTGGTAGACGCTGCGCTGACTTGGGACTTGATATAACACAGTGAACCAACACCAGCAGATGACATGACTCCCCAAAACATGTATAAGTACTATGACTACTCATGTTGCTTATCTATGCAAATAGTTGTGGCCAGATGATTGGGTTCGACCATTTCAAAGCTTGTTGGCTTTTAGTAAATAAAAAAGTAAACAAGCCAGAATATGTTTAGATTTTACATTCTTCACAGTAGGCACCTCTTGCTTAGATGCAGCTTTCTTGGCATTTTCTCAGTCAGCTTTATGAGGTAGTCACCTGGAATGGCTTTCAGTTAACAGCTGTGTCTTGTCAAGAGTTCAGTACTTGCATTTCTTGCCTCTTAATGTGTTTGAGACATCAGTTGTATGTTTACTTTGAAGCAAAATTTAAAACATATTTTGGTTTGTTTAACACTTTTAAGTTTACTACATGATTCATTATGTGTTCCTTCGTAGTCTGGATGACTTCAGTGTTCATTTATAATGTAGAAAGTGTGTCCAAACTTTTGACTGGCACTGTATTATTACATGATTGTATAGTAAAGCTAAGAATGATATTTTACTGAAATTATGACTTTTTTTCTTCCACAGATCAGTCACTCCACTTGACAGCTGCACAGAGTCTTGCCATGATGGTACATCAGCCACCTTTTGACTACGTGCAGGACAGCTTAAGTGCTGGAGTAGCTGCACAAAGAGAAGAACACGATTAATATGTTGTACTGCAATATTCCATATGTATAAACTCAACATGTATAAGACAAAAGACATCAAAACATTTAACAACTGAACTCAACTGTGTGAATTAATTGACCTCGTCTGATGTTTGTACATAGATGACTAATAATAAACTACACCTATGATTGTGTCATAGTATTTGCATGTAAAACATGAAAGAATATTGAATATTGGATATTTTCACAAAATCTCAGATCATTTGCAATTCATTGTAAACATTCTGTGGCGTGTAATGATCAAGCTTTAGGTTGAAGGTCCTCGTTTTCGGCTTTGTGTGTTTAATAGACACCACAATTCATCCAGTGGGGGATCTAACGATCACCATTACACAACTCATCCATTGAACAATCTAATGATGAACATAACAAGCACTGAACTCAGCAAGTACTATTGATCATGTATCAATGTGTCTATTCATGAGGCCATTTCTTCAAAAATCCTCAAAATGTGATATTGATCAGCCTGCACTTAAGCCTGCTGAGAAAGTGCAGCTTTGTTGAAAGGAAAGGCAAAACAAAAATGAGCAGAAAATGATACAAAAATGAGCACAAGCTCCCACTTTTTTATGTGTAATTTGTGCCCCTGAAATACTAAGACAAATCCATCATGGACATAACGACAAACAATGTGGTATATTAAAGAATCCAATGCAGTACAAAGACTTTAAGAGAAGTTAATTCAATATATTAACATTGACTTCAAGTTCACTGTACACTTTGCTTTATTATCGAGACAGCTCAGAATACAAAGATAAGTTGGTATTGTTGAGGGTACCTGTAAGATATTACCTGTCTTTGTCTCAAGCAATGTATGCGTGTCACCAAGGGCATAACTTTGGGTCCAACATTGGGGGGGTTGAGCTGTCTGCCTATTTATTTATTTATTAAATCATTTACTTTTCTAAAATGATTCAGGAGATTTTGAGTTAACCGTGTTAGAAATACACTGTAATGCTTTTACTCTGTATTTATTTAACTTTCTTTGTATTTACTCTGCACCTTAAACAATTAAGACATTTTTCACATTTCTTCCAACAGTAACAAATATTTTACACTTTTAGAATCTATTATATGACACACCTAAATTTCTCAATTTTCCAAGTGTATGTATTTACCTGGTGCACTATAATTTGGCTAGGAGAAATTACAACACAATTCCACAAATAAAGTCATTAGTAATTAAAGAAGAGCAGACTAAAACCCTTCATGTCATTTTCAGCAGTTATGCTTAAATGTACATATATGACACTGTAAATTTTGAGATCAGGTCAAGACAACAAGAGAGTAGCAGCTGTGTACTTAATTTATATAAAATAAGAGGACTTCAAGACAGTGGTAGCTTCAAATCATAGTTTATAAGGGTAATGTATTTATACAGGTATTGTACTGTACTGTGTGCACAAATAACCACTTTTATCTTCTTTTTCTTTTGACTCATTGTCAGCTTAGGAGGAGCAGAGAGTAGCAGGTCTAACGGAGCTAGCTAAAATACCTGAATGGGTATTCATAGTGTGTCTGATACACAGCGGCATAGTTATTCAATCATAAGCTAACAATACATATACATTTACCTCATTTTGATTTTTCTGCTTTTTAGAAGGCGACGTTGTCGACCAGCAATGAAAAATTGTTTTTTGTCCACTTTTTGGTGCTCTTTACATTTTTTCTTATGACACCCACTCCCCCAGTAGCTGCTTCCACAAGCAAGCAAAGGGTGAGCCCTGCTGCTTGGTAGTGCCAGCGGGTTGGGTGATACCAAGTTTTTGTGGGGAAAGGGGGGGTTACATTACCAAATGATTAAACATGCTAGTATTTTACCCAAAATTGATAATGAATAAAGAAAATTAAAATAAAAAGTTATTCATGAAAGATGTTTTTGTAAATTGAAATTATGTGACTTTATTGGGGGGGGGGGTTATAGTGATTGGATCAGATTATTGGGGGGGTCATAACCCCCCTATCCCCACCGCAAATTACGCGCATGCGTGTCACACATTTGTGTATATGCTCAACATGTACTTACTCTTTTGCCCACATGATGTCACTGTAAAACGGCATTTTGTTCAACAGTATCCAGCTTTAGGCTCACACAGACAGGTCCATGGCTGGACAAAACCCTGTAATGCACTGAAGAAGCCCCCTGGTGTAAATGTGCCATGCCATGTGTTGCTTACTCAAATAATCATGAATAACTTTAATACTAATGAAGATCTGATGATGAAATTGGAGTAAATAAATCTCAGTCTGTGTGAAAAAGACATGATACAACTTGTATCCAACATGCACTTCTTTTCTCCTAATCAGGTGCTGATGTGGTGCTTTTTTGGCAACTTTCTGACATGTGCTTCAAGGAATCATTGACCAATGTTCTTGCAAACACATTTAACCGCAGTGATTTTTATGCAGTGAAAATTTATGCAGTGAAACATACTAGTGGGAAGTGAACACACTGTGCCCTATCATTGGCACCCAGGGAGCAGTTGAGGGTTAGGTGTCTTGCTCAAGAGCACTTCAGTCATGTTCTGCTAGGGAATCAAACCAGCAACCTTCCATTCACAAGACCAGATTCCTAACCACCAGAACACACCTGCCCTCAATAGTGCTTGTAATACTTTACCTATTTGTTTATGTCAGCTGTTTCTCGATGCAGTGCTGTTTGAAGGATCAGAGATCAGCTGTTCGGCTTTGCTCTTTACACACTGAAATTCCTCCAGATTCCTTGAATTGTTTAATGATATGTTGCACTGTAGAGGAAGAAATACAGTATGTGAATCCTTTCCAACCTTTGAGCCACATTGTTTTTAAACATTTCAGTAATTTTTTTCACACATTTGTTGACAAACTGAAGATCTTTGCTCCTCAAAAGCTCTGCTCCTTAAAGCATCCCTTTCCTAAATACTGCTTTTGTACCAAATCTGTCTTTTGTGCCAAAAATGTCTGAAATGAAGTAAAAATCTATGTAAACGTAAAGAAAAAAAATTTACTTCTGAGATTCTGGATTTCTAGAGCTACAGTATAAGCCAAACTGGTCAACATCTAAACAAAAAAGCTTGAAATGTCACTTGACATGTAATGAATGTAAAACACATAGTTTTTTTATGTATTGTTGTATTTTCGCAAGGCAGTGAGATGTATTTTATGTTTTTTATATTAAGATGTATATATGTTAAATATTACACATGATGTTAATTTTATTTAATTTCTTTTAATATATCTTACTTGTATTTGATCACTATGCATTAAAAATGAAAAGGTCAGTAGTTTTTATCTGTATTATTCTTACCATGAGTCATAATTTGTGTATGAAAGGGTTAAGGTGCACCCATTGCTGACACAGGTGTTCAGTTGTACATACAGAGCTTAATCTCCATAGAAAAGCTCGGCCGATCCATTGAGACACTATGGAACATGAACCTGAAGGTTAACAAGCTCAATGGCAAGTGTTTCTCAGAGAGGTATAAAGTTCACTACTTTGAGTAGTGAACGTATGATGTGATGAACACACCACTGAATACCTTTGGGACGAGTTGGAATGGAGTTTGTGATCCAGAAATCATCATCCAGCATCATTATGACCTTTGTAATGGCAGAAAGCAATAACATCCTCACAATGTTCCAACATCTAGTGTAAAGACTATAGTGTACTGTATGTAAACTGTTCCTGCAGTGCCACAGAGGGACACCAGGGACAATAGGGGTCAGAATTAAGAATCATGGCCTGATATGAGTTAGTCATGTGATCAGTCCGGCTCCCAGACCGGACCAGTTTCTCAGGAGTTTTGCCTTTCTGCTCTTTCTGACTATCCATTGTTCCTGCTTCCTCCTGGCTAGTGTGGTCTGCAAGGGCCTGTCCCAATGTGGAGCACAGATCTCTGGTTTCAGGTTAATGTACACTCTTGCCCTGGTGTCACTGTGTATAGAACTGGACCAACTCACTTAGAACCAAGTCGAAACTCATGCTGTGTAAAACAGGTTATGCAGGACTGATGAAATAGACTTCCTTTAATTATAGTGCATACAAAACTGACCACACATATTTACTGTTTGTACTCCATGGCGTGATGAGCTGCTGATTCTTATCTTTCAAAATCTTAAGTTTCATGTTGTCAGTGTGTTTCAGTTAATTAAGAGTTTTTATTTTTATGTATTTTTTCTATATATAAATGTTTATACTTCAAAAATGGCATTTTAAAATGTATATTTTTGTTGAACTTTAATTTATTGATACAGTTCAGTGATGATACCCAACTTTACACTTCTGAGGATATAAGCCTGCAGTTGTGGAATTTCTGGTTGGTGGTATTTGTTTTTAGAATGATTGTATAGTTTTGAGTGCCTTAGGGCACTACAGAGGTGTAGCGTGCTGTGTTATTAAAAAAAATAATCTGGTGTTTTGGTGAATCTTTTCCAGGAACTGAGAAAAACTACAACTAGGATTCACACTGTGGAAAAACCTTATTGGTTGTTAGCGGACAGTTATAGCCAATCAAAACTCATGAAAAAACTGGAGCAGCCCCAGTGTGTTCCCACCCCGAGTGTATAAATGACACCTGTATCAACAGCAGCTTAGCCAAGCACAGACTGTTACCATTTGGAAAGCGTCAGTGTAAGTATCTCATATTTTTCTCCTCTTTCAGTGACTTTTCTTCTAATTACTAGTCTAATATAGCTGTATTAGCATCTAAAACAGAATATTGTGGAAAATGTCATTTTTGTTCATAACTGAATTAAAAAGTTAAACTTTTATATAAAATACAAAGTCTTATATTTTATATTTATTAAATTGTTAGTTACATTTCAAGCCTTTTTGTGTTTTGATGTTGACCATTATGACTTGAATCCAGAATCTCAGATTATTAGAATATGTTATTTGGAGTTAGAGTAAATTATTATTCATATATATATATAATCTTTATTAGGACTCTCACTGTTGATTATAATATTTCTTTTTGATTAATTAATTTATTAAGTTACTCATTTTTTTTATGTAATGGGAGAATTAGACATTGCTGAATAATAACTGATGATTAATCAAAAGCAAATTCAGATTTTTTTAAGTAATCAGGTTTAATCAAGTAAGCATAACAGTCCAAACCCTATTTATCTTAGTACTGATAAGAATGTATACCCAACATTTTTTTGCTACTAGAATGTTTGCTAAACGTTACAAATGTTACAAATTAGATTAAATCTGTCAAACTTTCTATATGTTTCTAAAACATTTTTATTTAACTTTGTTTAACTGTCCAGTAATGTTGTGGCAATATTACAATGACGTCACCACCAGTACGTTAGAATACTGACCACGCCCACAGAGTAAAACACCTTTCAAACAATAAAAATAAATAAATGACTTATTTATACAAGACTAATTATATGAAGTAATCATGACCAGACATGGAACATCCTTTAGCTCAAATTAATCGACTCGTATCTCTCAAATGAGCTGACGTCATGACATTCCGAAGCAATTAAAACCAATGATCTATATTACAGATCATTGATTAAAACGACTCGCTGGTACTTCAAACGTTCCCATAGAACGTTGTTCTAACTGGGAACGTTCCATGAGAAATATTCCAAATGCAAACCAATTTACATCACATGCTTTGAAAACGTTCCAGCAACATTATTTCTGTAACATTACAGGCTAACTGTCCTGGAACCTTTTAAAAACGTTGCTGAACATTCTCTGTTAGCTGGGTAGCAACTGTTGTTATATTTAGAGGTTGGAAATGTTGGATTATGAGAGACTGTGCTCCACTAATTCCATTACATCCCTTTCTTCCCACAGTCAGCCTCTATACAGATTTTCTGCTTTTGCCATCATGACCTCCAGCCTGTCTGTACGTACTTACTCAGTGGGTCGTCAGCCCTCTTTCTCCAGTATGTCCTTGCGGGACGGTGGGAGCCGTGGCCGTTCTAAAGCACCTATGTCCCTCTCATCTGCCAATACACTGTCTCTATCTCGCTCTGTCTCTGTGGGTAATGGCCTCAACATCCTCAGCAACCTTTCTCTAAATGGCCTGGCGGCAGGAGCCAGTGAGAAGGAGACCATGCAGGGTCTGAATGACCGGCTGGCCAGTTATCTGAACAAGGTGCGCTCACTGGAGAAGTCCAATGCTGATCTGGAGCTGAAGATCAAGCAGCTCATGCTGGAGAGAGCACCTAAAGGTCATGACATTGAGAGCATGATGGCTCAGGCTCACGCTATTGGACAGGAGGTTTGTGCTGGTTTATCACCTCAAAGCTGCATCTTCCTAATGAAACACATAGTCATAGTCAAAAACGTAAGAATCCAGTTAGAATCCTATATTTTACTTGTGTCAAGTGTCTTAAGTCACTTAAAGTCATTAGATAAAATTATTTTAAATGAAGAAATAGGTTGAACTCTCATCTACAGTTAATGTGTGTAACTTATCAACTATGTGTAGCTTGTGTATTGAAGTGTAGTGTAGTGTAGTGTAGTGTAGTCAACTAGATTGGGGTTGAATTCCCGGGACAGGCAAGAACACCACACTTTATCAATAAGTCCTTGGGCAAGACTCCTAACAGTGCGTTTGCCTACAAACATAACTGATATTGTAAGACCATAAAAGTACCTGCTAAATGTTTTTCTTAGACATTACTGAATAATATATATAATATTTACTCAGTAATATAACTTCAGATAAATAAGTGAAAGTCCAAGCATTCAGAAGCAAATATTACTAATACTATACTAATACTAATACTAATATTAATATTATTAATGCTAATATTACTTCTGCACTCTTTAGGTAAGGAAAAAAACTTTGGAGAATGCTCGGATTATGCTGGAAATCGACAACGCAAAACTGGCGGCTGATGACTTCAGAATTAAGTGAGTGTCCAACAACTGGGCTTTAAAAAAAAGGAATTCCAGGAAAACTTCCTAATGTTGTTGTCTGTTCTGTTTCTTTGTGTAGATGGGAAACAGAAGCGGCTCTTTGTCAGTCGGTGGAGAGAGACTGCGTTGCTCTACGCAGAGCAAAGTCAGACCATGACCAGATTATAACAACTCTCCGAGGAGATCTGGAAAGTCTGAAAGAGGAGCTGTATTTCCTAAAGAAGAATCACGATGAGGTGATGCTTGATTTGATATACTGTATGCTTAATACAAGAGACAGGCTTCCACTTTCATGCTATAGTAATACTTCATCCATTCATCCATCCATCCATTATCTTCTACTTAATCCCGGTCAGGGTCACAGCAAGTCCCCTTCACTTCTCAGGTCATTCTTAGCTAAACCCAGGACAGGGTGCCAATCCATCGCTGGGCACACACACCAGGACAATTTATAGCACCCAATTCATCTGACCTCCATGTTTTTGGACTATCTGAGACTCTGGAGGAAACCCACGCACACATGTGGACAACATGGAAACTCTGCTATAGAAATATTTTCTTTAAAATATTCTTAGAAGATCCAGTAATTTGGATCCATGCTGTAGGGGAGCTATTTTTGATTCCCAAAAGGACCTTCCAGCTTTTAAAGACCCATGTTCTACATGAGACAACCTTATAACGTAACAAGTCTATACCAAATTCCCCTACTACCAAATCCCCAAGCTAAGAGACACTTAGGTACTTATATTGAATAGTCAATATTATGCCAGTAGGTGTGGCCTATCAGTATGTCAGAGGAGAAAAACAATGACAGCTGTGAAACGGGTGATGTCTACACCCCTTCCAACATTTATTTTCCTTTAACTGCTCTCACATACAAACATACACATGTAAGAGACAGAAGTCTGGACCTGAAGGATAGGTGTGTTTAGACAGGCAGGTGTGGTGCTCTTAATGCATATATGACATCACATGATATCTCTACATTGCAGAGCATGGGGGAAATGCTGTAGCCCACCAGGATGTTTGATGCTTTAAATAGCACTTGTAAATCTATTATTAATGTGTGATCATTTGTTCTTTGTGCAGTTACACACATGGAGACTTATCTGCCAGCTTATGAAATCCTTTTGTTTGGTTTACTGAAGATTATAGGAGCTAAAACATGTAGTACATTTATATAGAACTAATGCTCAGAAGCTAAAGCATGAATAACTCTGTAAATGCCTAAATCTCTACCATAGAGCTACCATACAGCAAATTCCTGCATAGAACTGTACTGTATCCAAGTATCAAAAGCATCAAAATGTACATACAGGGTGTCTGGTTTGCTTCTTTATCATCAAAATCATGAATAACTTTAACATTAATGAACATACAGTAATGAAATTTGGAGTAAATATACCTCAGTATGTGTGAAAAAGGCTGATGATACAACATATGCAGAAAATGTCCAGCATTCACTTCTTTTCTCCTAATCAGACGGTGATTTGGCAGCTTTCTGCAATGTGTTGGGAATGTCCTGTGCAAGTCTCTGTAGTAATTTTTGGGCTAACACATGTGACATCTTTGGCCACCTACCTTCATGAGCATCCACCAATAACCCCGTTGTTATTTATTCACCAGGTTGAGAATGCAAGGCTTCATTGGTAGCTTTTGTCCTCCAAACTGTTTCAGAAATTCCCATTGCTTGTTCTGAGTTGAGTTGTTATCCAGTGTGTTCGCACCATGAACACTTCCTCTTGTGCTGTGCACTGATACAAAATACAGGGATCTCTGCACAATTCTCAGGGTGATATAACCAACGCCCTGTGCTGTGTGCATGAGGATAACTGAGGGCTTTAATGTCTGACTGCAGTGGCGGGTGACCGATGGAGATTGGGCGCCGGCCTCTATTCCTACATCCGCAAATATTAGTCATCAGAAATGAACTTCCATCTAATTGCACTGTAATAATACATGTCAGTCTTTTTCACACAGACTGAGGTATTTAATCCACATTTCATCACCAGATCTTCATTAGTATTGAAGTTATTCATGACTGTTTGGGTAAAGAAGCAAACAAGATAGCTTGTATTTAAATTTGGCAATTAACTCTATACTCAAACATTCAGTACATTCAAAATTTTAAATACGTTAGCTGTAAAAATGTAGAAAGCTATTCTATCAAAATATTAAAGTGTTTTTAGTTCACGCTTGAGATTATAGTTTACTGTACTTGGTATTGGTATCAAATGAACATTCTGGTATGGTGATAACTCTATCCATGTTTATAACTAAAGCTCAGAAGGTAGAGTACATCCCTAACCAAAGCTCGGAACAGAAAACATATAGATTATCCTTGTATATAACTACCTCTCTGACTCTTCCTGTAGGAGATGAGCTCACTGAAGTCCCGTTTAGCCAACGAGCAGGTAAACGTGGAGGTGGATGCAGCTCAAGGACCTGATCTAGGAGCTGTTATGGCTGAGCTGAGGGCCCAGTATGAAGGCATTGCTCGCAAGAACAAGGAAGAGGCTGAGATGTGGTATCTGAAGAAGGTCAGTAGCAGTGAACCAACAGCCAGTTTTTTCAGCCAGCACAGGGTACAGGCAACAAAAAATTCCTCTTAAATGTCTGGTTATATTATTGTTTAGCAGTTTAGCATTCATTTACCACAACTTTAGTGCAGACACACTGGTTAAAAGTACACCTATATTAGCCAGTACACAGCTATTGGGTTGAAAAATGCTGGAGTATCCCTTTTAACAGGATTTTTTGCTAAACCTGATCACAGTTCTTATTCAAATGATTGTTTGTCAGCTGGAGACGGTGCAGTCAGAGGTGAAGGAGAGTAACGAAGCTCTACGGTGTGCTCAGAGTGAGCTCAACGAGAGACGTCGCTTCTTGCAGGGCCTGGAGGTGGAGCTGGACAGCCTGCGCAAGCAGGTAACCATAATAACCTTTGACCTTTATTGAAGGAAAATCACTTTAAATGCAGAAACCTACAAGAAAAAAACTAAATTTTCCATTAGCTGAACTCAATACTAGTTGAGGTCATTTATTCAGTCTAATAGATCTGTCAATAACCCGACAGTATGTCAGGACCATGTCTGCTCTTTATTTAGTCATTCAGGAAGCCACGGGGCGCTACATCTGCTGTTTACTTTGGTCTGTACACACACTTCAATTAAGTGTGTTTACTATAGCATGATAGACTATCGGTTCACCACAAATGAAATCCTACAGGACACTGACATTGATGATCTTTCATCACTTTAAGAAGAAACAACATTTTTTTATGCACAGAAATTAGAAAAACATATTTGATTTATTGCAAGCCTAATACCTTCTGGACATTCAGTGTTTTTTATCAATCAAAAATGATCTGCATTGTAGATTAATACTAAAGTCGTCTAAACTATGAAGAAACACATGTAATTATTTAGTAAACAAACAGTGTAAACAAAAGAATATGTTTATATTTTACATTCTTTAAAGTAGGCACCTCTTGCTTAGATGGCAGCTTTCTTGGCATTTTCTCAGTCAGCTTTATGAGGTAGTCACCTGGAATGGCTTTCAGTTAACAGCTGTGCCTTGTCAAGAGTTCATGACTTGCATTTCTCGCCTCTTAATGTGTTTGAGACATCAGTTGTGTGTCTACTTTGAATAATCTAAAATCTAAAACGTTTTGGTTTGTTAAGCACTTTTATGTTTAAGGTGTTTCCAAACTTTATGATTGGTACTGTGTGTGTGTGTGTGTGTGTTTAGGTTAACTTGTGTCTACTATATAGGCTGTTTGTAAATTAGCCCAGCTAACAATTTTTTGGTTACTAGAACATTTTCTTAATGTTACAGATGTTACGCATTTGGTTCTTAGAACATTTATCTAGTTTTCTAGATGTATGTAGAACGTTTTTATTTAATGTTCCAGTAACAATGCTGCAACATTGTTATAACGTTCTACATTCAAAAATTGGCCACACCCACAGAGACAAACCATTTTGAAACATGACTTTTAAGTGTCACCACAAACAATAAATAATAAATAAACCGCTTATTTATTAGAAATCAGTTACTGTATATGAAGTAAACATATGTGACCCCGCCAGGGAAAACCAGGTCAAAGTCATTCTTTTTTTTCAAAATTAGTTTTTTTTTTCAAAACAACTTTTTTGTGAATTTGTTTTGTTTTTGATCAAAATATGTGCAACAATAGATATCTGAGACTGTTATCTTTCATTTACACCAATAACACTGAGTGGCTAAGTTTTGTCGCTAATGTGAGTGACACCATATT
This sequence comes from Crenuchus spilurus, assembly GCA_036984385.1. Lineage (NCBI taxonomy): Eukaryota > Metazoa > Chordata > Actinopteri > Characiformes > Crenuchidae > Crenuchus > Crenuchus spilurus. The sequence continues at coordinate 17,775 of BRDA01070015.1, forward strand.
GACGCAATATCTCAATAAATTGCCAAATGACTTTGGCCTGGTTTTCCCTGGCGGGGTCACATATGCTGACTTATCTTTATACTGTCTGTGCTGAACATCCTTCAGCTCAAATGAGCTAGGCTCATATCTCTCTCCAGCTCAAATGAGCTGATGTCATGATATTCACCGCCAATAAAAACACTCACTCACTGATGTCACTTCAGACTTTGCCATAACGTGTTTGTCTAACTGGGAACGTTATGTGAGAAACATTTTAAAATGTTTACGGTGGTGGAAAGCTATGCTCATACTACTGATGTTTACTTTTGAAAGAGAAACTTGACCACTGTGTTTGCACAGGCTAATTTAATCTCTGCAGAAACACATATACACACACGCTAGGGGCCAGTGAGTACAGTTGTGCACACCTGGGGAGTAGACGAGGGTTAGGTGTCTTAGGTTCATTCTTCATGTCTTATTGATTCAGGAGTTTGAATCAGCCAGTCACAAGGTCGCTTTCCAAACCACTAAATCATGACTGCCCACTTGAAGTCATGCAGTCAGGATTCTCTGGTTTAAAAAATAAGCTTTTCTCAAATGGTTCACGATTTCTAGCTTCATCCTTGACTGACATCTTTCATCCATCCCCAGGTTGGTGTTCTAGAGGGGAACCTCGAAGAAATAAATCATAAGTACGCCATGGAGATAGAGCACATGCAGGGCACTCTGACACAGCTCGAGGATGAACTTTCACAACTACGTCTTGACATGCAGCGCATCAAAACAGACTACGAACAGCTACTGCGTGTCAAACAGAACCTGGAGCTGGAGATCGCCACCTACAGGAGACTGCTGGAAGGAGAGGAGCTGTAAGTAATAAAACCAGTTTTTTTACCCCAATTTTCTCCCAATGTGATTTGGTAGCCAAATCGACCCGCCCATTTGTTGTCTCTGCCTATCACTTGTAAGTTCCCTGACTCTATGAGGGTGCAGACACAGGCCTTCCCTAATGCATGTGAAGTCAAGCTCCGCCTCTTTTGTAACTGCTGCTGATACATCGCTGCCTGAGCCAGTCAACATTACTTAGTAGTGCTGGGGAGAGTGCCATCTTTCCTGTCTGGAGAGAGCACCGCCAATTTTGCTCTCTTGGGCCCTGGCTGTCGATGGCAAGCAGCTACCGGGATTCAATCTTGTGATCCACAGATCATAGTGACAGCGCCTTAGTCTGCTGCACCACTTGGTGACCCCAGTAGAATGTTTTCTGAATGTTACAAAATTGGTTCTTAGAACATTCAGTCTGACAAGTTTTCTAGAACGTTTTTATTGAACATTTTTAATGTTCTAGTAACGTTGTTGCAACATTATGAGGACCTCACCTACTGTAGGCTGAAATTCTGTTCACACCCACAGAGAAAAACAGCTTTCAAAACCATTTTGAAACTTAAACTATAAATAATCATTTAGAAGAGATCGTATGAAGATGATATAAAGTCAACATGACCTGACTCCTCGCTCTTTCCTGCTCAAATGACCTGACATCATGATGTTCAGAAACCATAAAAAGGACTCGCTCGAAAAAAAACATTTTCAGAATGTTCTGTTCCATTATTTCTGTTACGTTACTTTCCAGGAACCTTTTAAAAATGTTGCCAAACATTCTTAGAACGTTGTCCGTTAGCTGATATCTGATCTGAAGGCAATGTCGGTGCTGCTTTGCAAGTGAGACAACATGCACTGAATTCACATTTGTTTTATTTTTGTGTTTTAGGGTAAAAGAGGTGGCAGCCCCTAAAAGTAAGAGAAATTGCACTTCCACATTTGAAACTGAATGTTAAAATGCTGTAGGCTCATGTAAATGTGTATGATCTCATATGTATGATAACCAAAACTTGCTGTTTTGTAGCTTCATTTCCAGAATGCATGTTGTGAATGTTTATAGAGTAACAGAAACTAGGAAAAGTTGTCTGTTGACCATATAAGTGCAATAAAATCAATTCTGTTGGCTAAAATGTGTAAAACTAAAAGATGTGGCCTTTTCTATTCTATTGTAGAAGAGCCTGAGGTAAGAACACGGAAGATTGTGAAAGTGGTCACCCAGACTATGGTCAACGGCAAAGTGGTGGATGAGTCCAGTGAGGTTGAGCAGATTGAGGAGCGCAAGAAGTGAGTCCTGCGCTCCTTCATTACCTTCATTTCTCCACCAACAGTTGTCCTGCCACATCTCCATGGAGAAACACAACACTCCTCATTGTTTTTGACCTGTAATTTTGCAATATTACACTCTCTGGAATCAGTACAAATTGAAACATAATTACATTATTGATCTCACCTGTGTACAGGTAACACTAGCAAGAGATATCTGTGAAAATTGTTTACTGTTTGAATGTAAAGTAAATAAAACATGTCTGTGATTGCTGTCAGGTGTCTCATTGGTAGTAAATGGTCTTCATTAACTCTTCCCCTTCACTAGCCTACTGTGAAAACAGGTATCTGTATATGTCATCATTTTACAGTGTTATTTTTTTTTTCTTTTATTTTTTTCAGGTTTGGTGCGTCACGGAGTGTAATTCTAGAGCGGGTCATTTGAAAGTAGCAGAAGTCCACAATATACAAAATTCAGGACAGATCCATTGACTGTACTGTATTATGTGGTATTAGATCGCTCTTCTACATAGTGTCAGGTTTAAAAGACTGTCCTACATGTATTTTATTTAGTCCCAGAGGTCCACTTTTGTAACATTTTATGTGAAAACAGCCATATTTTTGTACTGTACCTTTAAGACTGATATGACCTGACTACCCTAAGACATTAAAAAAACAGTCACATATAATTTCCTTGTGAATTGCCAGAGCTAAACTGCTCTAAGCTGAATTTGAAGATATACAGTACCAGTCAAACATTCTGACATACCTTCTGTACATTAAGTGTTTGTTCATTATTTAAAAATAGTCTGCATTGTCAAAGAGTTCATGACTTGCATTTATTGCCCTCTTAATGTGTTTGAGACATCAGTTGAGTGTCTACTTTGACAAATCTAAAATCTAAAACATAATTTGGTTTGTTTGACATTTTTAAGTTTACTACATGATTCCTTATGTGTTCCTTCATAGTCTGGATGACTTCAGTGTTTATTTTCAATGTAGGAACAAAAGAAAAACATTGAATGAGACATGGTACTGTACCTGAAACATTTTGACTGGTACTGTACTGTACATGTCTATATATTAGTTGTTGTGACATCACAAGTATTAATTGAATGTCACATTTTGAATCTTTAATAATGTCCACATGCTACATTAAAGCAAGAAAACAAAATTTTCATTGATACAAGCCCTTTAACCCTTTATCATCCTCTCCAAGAAATAAATTTAATGGTTATTTTTTGGTGGGAGGCCATGTTTTTTGAATCTACACTTTAAACATAATGAGATGGCACTTTATGGTAAAATCAGAGCATAAATTACAAACACAAAAACTGCTAATAAATGCTATTTTTATTCACTTTTTAAATTCATCTGTGTGGTGGTACAACAGCACTAATGGTTTGTCAGCATTTGATTCAAGTTTATTATTTGTGGTCACTACAAAGCATTGCTAGATTACATTCAGACAAGAAAATCTTGCATTTCTAACTACTAGTGGATGTTTTTAGCTTAACATACCTCTACCGATTGGTAGAGATGGCACAATCACATTATGTTAAGTTCAACATCTTCTTCAATAAGACATAGTGACTCAAATGTGCTCTACCAAATGGTTGAGCCGGATGTTAATGGGTTAAGAACAGTCAGAAACCTGTCTGGTAAGAGGCTACAATGTAGTGATGATAGAAACCAAACCAAACTGTGAGAACAGACCGTCCTAGACACAAAAGCACAGTGGTTTCAAATGTCAGCTCTATTGTGGAGGCTTTGTGAGTGAAATAACTCTCCACAGCCATTCCCACATAGCCCCTGGGTTATGATGAACAAGCCCTTTTCTCTCTGCTGTGGACACAATAATATTTTACTCATTAGCTGGTTTTAATTCTTCTTTATAATGGATGTAATAAGCATGGATTCTTGTGTTTATGGGTCACTGTTATATGAGGAGGATCCTGTGTCACATAGGAGTACTTAATATTGTGTTAACATAGAAGCTCTGCACATCTTAATATCAAAAGGAATCATGTTCTTCAAGATGTAAAGTTTATGAATTGGTGATCATAACTGGCTGAAATATAAGTAGACAGCAATGATTTAATTGCAATTCTTGTCTGTGTATGTTCTGTATGTTGAGGACATTATACAGGGTTCATTCATACAACAACAATGAATAGAAATCTGAGCTAAGTGCTCATGAGGGTAATTTGAGTGGCACCAGTAACCTACTTATGGGGATAGATGCATATTTTGATATTAGATCTGACACAATTTATCATCACTGAATAGAGCAACTATGTGATGGTGAAAAGGCCATGATAATCTAGGTTATGTACTGTAGTACATAAACAGGAGAAAGATTCAATCCTCTAGGATATAACTTTATAAAGCCACGGTAAATTCAATACTCCTCCCAAAGAACAACCTACAATAAACATCCTTTTGGACAGTCAACATCAAACTAAAGAAACTTTAGAAAAATATAAAATTACTGTTTTCAGATCCTGCAAAAATGATTTGAATGCCAATTCTTTTGTTTTTGTTTTGTACTGAAGACAACAAAAGACGATAAAATTCAAGAAATCAAAAGAGAAGAAAAAACGAGAGAAAATCGATTAGGGCCATAACATAAGCATTGGGGGTAGTCAATAATTTAGAAACAATTTAGAAAGTCCTGAAAAAGAAACTAACCACTGGTATATCAATAACTAGACATCAGACAGGTCAGCCAAGGAAAACCACAGCAGCTGATGACAAACTCTGAAGAAAAACCTTAAAAACAGTCAGGAGGGTATTCCAAATACACTGAGAAGTGTCCAATAGGAATACCCTGCTATTGTTTTCTAATTGGACAAGTTTGATTTAGAGCTTAAGTTACCTGACTAAACCAAGAAATCCTCTTTGGAGGAATTCCCCACCTCCCCCTGTGGGTTAAGGTATCACAATACATTTGAATAAGACTTCGAGAGGCCATACCACAAGGTATAAACCACTCTTTAGCTGTCCTAATACTTTTGCTCACCTAAAATTGGGCAGCCTACCACTGTAGGTGCCATTTTTAAAAGTAATTTAACACCTCTAGATGTGTTATCATGAAATAAAAGCTGAAATTCAAATCTGCCATCTGGTATTCATCTCTGCTGACTTTAAATGCAAATGTCATCAGTGAATCATAATAATAAAAGGATTGATCTATCTGTTCCAGTGCTTTTGGCAGAGATGGTATAAGCACTTATAAATATATAAATAACTTATATAAATATAAGTTGTTATATCATTGATCTAGTTCAGTGGTGGATGCTCTAAGACTGCAAGGGAAGCTGAGCTTCCCCTAAAATGTCAAAAAATAAGTGATCAATAATATATTGTTGTGTGTACATGTCATTGACTAAATATGCGCTACAACGCGCTCAACTTT
>BRDA01070027.1:358-24535 GCA_036984385.1 Crenuchus spilurus
AGAGAGGGAGGGAGAAAGAGAGAGAGAGAAATTTATATGTTTTTCATGGTGACTGCAGAAGAAAAAGGGATGAAGCCCAGACTATAAACACTTATCAGTAGTGATACACATTTTAGTGCAGACTAGACTTAATCTACATTCAGTAAATCCATTTGAACTACACTGCTGTGTATTTTATTACATTTATACACTGAAAATGCTTCAATTTCTTTTCTTCATATCGCATCACATTTCTTCATTTCGCATATCACATAATATCATTTAAGGGCAGCCATGGTCTAGTGGTTAGGGATCTGGTCTTGTGACTGGAAGGTCACCACTTTGACCCCAGGCAGGTCCTGAATGAAGTGCCTTTGAACAAGGCACCTAAGCCTCAACTGCTTCCCAGGCGCTGTGGATAGGGCTCCCCACCGCTTCTGGCACATGTTCTCACAGCCCTGTGTGTTCACTAGTGTGTGTATGTCACTGCATGGATGGGTTAAATGCGGATGTCAAATGCTGTTATGTGTAATCACATTGGCAAAGTTGAATCTAATCCTTAATAGGGCACCATGTTGGTCATTTTTCCTTATATAATGTTGGCAAACTAACCTGAAACTAGTTCTCTTCACCCATTTCGTCTTATGGACTCACCTTGGCCTCCCACTCCATTCCTGCGACTGATATACCGAGCAGGAGAACCACGGTGATACAGCCGATTATCCTAATATCATTCACCTCGTCCACCATGATTGCGTTATTCACCTACAAGCACAGAGCACCATCACCACAACATTTCATCTGAATTGAAACGTATACTTACATCTAATGACTCTGAGTTCATCACTATGCATATTTAAATAAGCTTAATTTTGAATAATAAACTAAGCTATTTTTGGAGGCTGTGTTATACCTTCAGAAGGTCCACCACTGTCTCAGAAAACCCCACCACATACATGGCTACAGCTACAGCATTAGCAAAAGCGAAGATCAGACCAATGGAGCCCCCAAACTCTGGACCCAGGCTGCGGGAGATCAGATAATATGCACCACCTGCAGAAATTAAAAGGTGGTGCAGCATTATGATTTGTTATGGCAGATGCCAGATTCCTTGGCAGAAACAAACACTTTCTAATAGACAAAGATCCAGTATAAATAACATCTAGAAATGCCTTTTAAAATGATTAAAGGTAAAGTCAGTTCTCTATGGGCAGCTCCAGCCTAAAGAGAACTGGACTTGGGCTTGAAAGGTTGATGGTTGAATCCTCTGAAAAGGCAGAACACGGCTGAAGTGCCCTTGAGCAAAGCACCTAACCCATAACTCCATGTGTGCTGCAGTCCACTGCTCTGGCCAGGTGTGTGCTCACTAGTGTGTGAAGTTACTCCTACAGTATATGTATAACACAGTGCTGAATAACTTGGCTTTTCCTATTTATAACAATCAACGTTACGAAGCAGCTATTTAGCACAACCCAGTGTGACACATAACATATGTTTAGCTATTAGATTGCTGAATGCATGTTTTGAGCCATTGGCGAGGTTAACGTCATGTTTTTAATGTGTCATAATAGTATTAACTCCTAGTACATAGTGTCAGATTTTATGATTATTAAACAGTGATTATTATGATTAGACTGCAGATTCAGTCTTCCAGATCTCTGAAGTTCAAGTCTGCTGCATGTTTATGGTGTTAACAGCTCTAGAACATTGGGTGAGTTAATGTACCTTAACTAAACATTAAAATGCAAATGTAAACATATGAGGAGTTTGTTTTCCTTCATTATTCCTCTGTGAAGGCTGTAGAGAGGATGAATGTAGAATACTAGACTATAATTAATCAAAATACTGCAGGTACATGAGCTGTTATAATGCAGAAATAATTAATGTGCCCCCTCCTAATATAGATGTCACACTCCCACTTCAGCCTTGCCTTTAGCCCTGCTTCAGTCACATGTTTTCTGTTACATTTTTCCTGTGAGTCCTGTTGATATGTGCCTTTGTTTGTGTTTGAGATATGTCTCCATGTCCCCGCCTTAGTCATGTCATCATGCCCTCATGATAATCAGTACCTGTCTTGTCTTATCACACAGCCCTGGTTGTTCATCCCAGTGTGATTACGTGTGTTATTTAAACTGTGTCTCTGAGTCTTGGTCTGTCATTGTAAAATGTTTATTCATGTTGGTGAATGTCACTGAATGTTACTAGATCTTCAGTTGTGTAATAAAGACTCTATTTAACGTCATCACTGCATCGTGACTTCTCAACACCAACGCCACGTATGTAACAATAGAAAATGAATATAGATACACAGTCTTATACTACAGTTAGTGCCCCCTGGTTAGGTTTTATTGATGTTCTAATTGTAAATAAGAATACATTTCTGCTCAATTTAAAACACAATTAATTTAACTAGCAGTCCACTAACTTTTGCATTTTTGTGTGTGTGTGTGTGTGTATACCTCCTCGAACAACTCCATTTGTGCAGATAGCTGACATGGACAGGCAGGTTAAAGTGGTGACCACACAGCTCAGCAAAACTATAATAATCCCTAAACCTGAAATACACACAAACTCATCAACACACTTTTTTATCACAGTGTAAAGGAAAAGTTCACCACTTTTCACATTTGAACACAATTCACCTGTCTATGCAGCAAAACAGGCCCAAACTATGATACTACCACCACCATGTTTCACAGACGGGATAAGGTTTTTATACTGGAATTCAGTGTTTTCCTTTCTTCAAACATAACGCTTTTCATTTAAAACAAAATATTTTGATCTCAACTGTCCACAAAACATCCTTTAAATAGCCTTCTGGTTGTCTACGTGATGCTTAGCAAACTCCAAATGAGCAGCAGTGTTCTTTTTGGAGATCAGTGACTTTCTCCTTGCAGCCCTGCCATGCACACCATTGTTGTTCAGTGTTCTCCTGATGGTGGACTCATGAACATTAACATTAGCCAATGTGAGAGAGGCCTTCAGTTACTTAGAAGTTACCCTGGGGTCCTTTGTGACCTCGCTGACTATTACACGCCTTGCTCTTGGAGTGATCATTGTTGGTCGACCACTCCCAAGGAGGGTAACAATGGTCTTGAATTTTCTCAATTTGTACACAATCTGTCTGACTGTGGATTGGTGGAGTCCAAACTTTATAGAGATGGTTTTGTAACCTTTTCCAGCCTGATGAGAATCAACAACTTTTTTTCTGATAGGAGACTTTGATAGATCCCTGTTCTTTAAATAAAACAGGGTGCCCACTCACACCTGATTGACATCTCATTGATTGAAAACACTGTACACTAATTTCACCTTCAAATTAACAGCAAATCCTAGAGGTTCATATACTTTTGCCTCTCACAAATATGTCACATTTGATCATTTTTCTCAATAAATAAATGAGCAAGTATAATATGATTTGTCTCATTTGTTTAACTGGGTTTTCTTTATCTACTCTTAGGAAAATCTGATGATGTTTTAGGTCATATTTCTGCAGATTCTAAAGGGTTCACAAACTTTCAAGCACCACGGTAGGTGAGTATTGACTTCTACTGTTTGTTCACAATGTTAGCCTTATAAGAAGTGAACTTAGGAAATCAAAAATTTCTTTGCTGATCAACAACATTTGGGAAATGGATGGAAGTTGACTGTTCATAGAACTTCTGCTTTAATGAGATCACACTGGTATAAATCTCTCCTGGCCGGGGGTCACTTCACAGCTCCTGAAAAGCGATGCGGAACAGCGAGGCGTCTCTGATGAGCCGTTATGAGCCACTCTGAGCCTGAGGCTGTTACTCACTCACTCAGAGCAGAGAGAGAGAGAGTTAGCTGCTACAGTGGCTTTAAGACGGTCATTAGTTTTACACCATAAAGCTGACCGATGCCCTGCAGTTACAGGCAGACCACCTCCCTCTGTGAGGAGGTGTGAAAGAGTGACTCTTTGAAATAACCATTAAATGCATGATGGCTGCACTACAGTGCAAAAGTTTGGAATCATCATTTTTCTTGGTGCATATATAATAACATGTATATTGTAGATTTGAGCAGTATTACAGTACTTTGACAATAACTAAGAGTTATGAAATGACTATTTTCAAACTTTCTGCAAAATTAAATAGTTAAGAAGTAAACAAAGTCATTCAAAGTGGTTTGATGTGAAATGTTCACAGTGGTGGTGACAGGAACCAGATGTCTGCCTCACTAATATAATGTATTGTATTTTAATATATCATTATAGTTCTGTCAACGTATTAGTATAAGTTCAGTGAATTCAAAAAGGTCTGGAGGAATAGTTCATCCAAATATCACTATTACTTGCACTTTTTCCACTTACCTCAGATGAGGGTATGTTTTGAGTTCATTATTTGCTTGTTTAGTTTCAAACTAGAGCTACACAGCTAATGTCAATAGTCACCTAAACAATCCAGTAATTTATGTAAAAAGACATCATCAAAACCTCTCTAAACCCAGTCAAGTGGTTTAGGACACAGTCAGACTTACTGTGAACTATAAAAATAAATAAAAGCTCACCATTACATATACTTCAGACAGCGGCAGATAGAAGACTGATGTTAGATCAGATTCCTCTGTGTTTATATCAGTGATATTGACAATATTGAATGCAGTGTGTGTGTGTGTGTGTGTGTGTGTTTGTTTGTTTTAATTACCTACTCCTGCTTGTCCAAACACCCAGCTCAGACGGATAAACAGCATCACTCCCCAAATATTCAACATACACCTCACCTACATACAATAACAGTCAATCAAATAATACACAAACAAACACACAAACTAACAAACAAAAATAAACAGAACAGTGCTCGGGGTGTTTCACAAAGCATATTTTCTCAGTTTAACAAGTTAACTTAAGCTCAAAGTCAATTGAAAGCCCATAAGAAAACAGCAGGACTATTGGACAATCATCAGTATTGGGCTTAAGTTATCTGGCTAACTTAAAAATTGCAAACAATCTGATCAATACATTGTTGTATAAACACAAAACTCAAAACTTTGTCACTAATCTACACTTCAACACACAACAATAAATACTAATGAACAGGTCTGTGGGTGGAGTTACACATTTGTGGGAGGAGCATTAAGAGGAATCCCTAACTTCAGAAAGAACCTGATACACTGAAGATGTGTGTGTGTGTGTGCGCGCACTCATGTGTGTAGCACTCACCAGGACCCCCTTAATCCAGCCGAATTTAACCACCCCTCCAGTGTTCTCAGGAGGAACGATGGCCTCGATATCATCATTCTGCAGAACATCACTGCCCTCCCCATCATCCACTGTGTCAGGAACATCCAAATCTCCATTCTGACAACAAACATCATTCCATTAGTCAAAGTACTGTATACTTAATGGACAGCTGCAAATCAAAGTCTAGTGTGCCTTTTATCCAGGAAGTTTTTATAAATGAATATCCCAGCAGTCATTCACATTCATGTTTCATGTTGTTCTGCTTCTGCTGTTTACAGAAATACAGACAATAAAAAGTTTTAAATACATTTTCAGAGCCAGTGGAACAGTGGTAGCTCCAACTGACCTAAAATGTCATTATTTTGCATGTTTTACTTTAGCTCTTTATCATTTATATTTATATCATCTTTAAGAGTCTGTGATTAATTCATCTTTTCTGAAAAACACGTTAGCATAATGCTAATTCTGGCTATGTTAGCACAGAGGTAGCTGTTTTATTTACATTTTAGTAAACTGCTTAAATATGTATATGAAGCTTATAGTTTAAATGGTGCTTAAGCATTTTGTTATGCATAGTTGTTTTTTCCTAAGTGTTTTGTTAAATATTTGAGTCTAAACCCAGTCTCAACATTATTAGGTGATAGCCTGATAGCGTTGTGCTGATGTAGCTAACTTGGCTGGCTGCTAATGTTGTCTACTGGTAGCAGAATATAACTGAATAAAGTTAATGGAAATCTGAAGTGCATATTAAATACTGAAACAGACACTTTGTATATTGAGGCTTTTACTTATGAAAGTCTGTCAGCTACATGTTCAGCTAATGCAAAAGCTTACATTTCAGGCTGTACAGGACACTAAAGAAAGGGTTTGTTATAATGGCAAATGAAAAAAATATGTATTTGTTTGATTTACAATTTGAACAGGATATTTGTCAATGTATGGAAAACTACACAAATTCCATTTTGAGACATCTTGGGACATTTGCGAATTGATTCTTTCAACATGCTAAATCAAAAGCTGAGACAGGTATAAGTAACACTTTTTTGGTTCCACAGTTAGCTGTTCAATTGGTAACAACCAAGATCATCCACGTGAGTATAAAAGGAGCATCAACCAAAGGCTTAGTCTTTGCATGTCATGGGGGTGTATCAGTGCCCACCCAGCTAACACAAGAACATTCCAAGAACATTGCGAGAAAGTTACATTTAGGTTATGCGAACGTTATCGTGTGGAGTTCTTGCTTGGTTATCAGAACGTTAGGTGTGAACATTAGGCTAGAACGTTCTTTGAAAATTCCCTTAATGGTATTATTATTATACACCCGGTCAGGTGACAAACAGGGAACATTCGTTCATCGTTAGGCTAACGTTAGGTTGGAACTTTATATCTAGGTTTGTTCAAACTTTAGTCAAAACCTTCAAAGAACGTTCCAGGAACGTTGTCATTTAACAGAACCATGCAAGAACGATACCAGAACGTTAGTGTACACCCAAGTAACACAGAACATTAAACTAACGTTCTGGTATCGTTCTTGCATGGTTCTGTTAAATGACAATGTTCCTGGAACGTTCTTTGAAGGTTTTGACAAAAGTTTGAACAAACCTAGATATAAAGTTCCAACCTAATGTTAGCTTAACGATGAACAAATGTTCCCATGTTCCCAAGGTGAACTTGCCTACAGTCCAGATTTGTCTCCTATTGAAAATGTCTGGAGTGTCATGAAGAGGAGAATCAGACAATTGAGCAGTTCAAGTTTTGTTTACAGCAAGAATGGGTCAAAAATTCACTTGCAAAACTCCAACAATTCGTATCTTCAAATTCTAAATGATTAAAAAGTATAATTAAGAGAAAAGTTGATGTGATGCAGTAGTAAACATGCCTCTGTCCCAACTTTTTTGAGTGTGATGTCTGTTAAATAAAGACTTAAGTGAATTAATTAAAGATTTCAGTTTTTATTGCATTCTTAGAAAGTGTCCCAACTTTTCTGGAACTGTGATTTGTAAAATAAGAAAAATAAATAGCTGACATAAATTTTTGATCCGATTCTGAAGACAGGATAAGGACACATCCAAAAACTTGTTCACTGTGTCGGCATTAATTGGTTATTTTTTCAGCTTCTGGCTTTCATCTGCTTTTTAATTGCATAATGTATTTTCAGCGTTTTATTGCATATTATTTTATGTTAAAAGCTAGTTTCTGTTGATTTTGCTGGCAGCAGGTCAGGCGTCCTGACTGCTCCTCCATTCTTTCTGAATCAGCGGCACTTTCAGGCCTTATTTGCATTAATTAGCTCGTTCAGGGCGAACCGATCAATACGTTAGTCTGAGGAGATCGTTACTCATAAACTAAGTGTTTTCTCTCCAGCTTTTACATTAGAATTGCAGTGAGCTGAGCTATTGATCTGAGTTTAAGCACCATGCCCAGGCTCGGTCATCATTACTGCACTTTTATTGTGGTGGTTAGACACAGCAGGAGTCCGATCTGTTTACTTTACTGAGCAGTTACATGTGCAGGCTGTGATTTAAGGGGGAAATCGACTAATTTTCTTACATTTATGCATGATTAAATGGCCACAGGCATGGGGATAGAAACAAGATATTTAGAGTTTAGTGCTTCTACAAGCTAACTGGTCACGAATACACTGTCTGATGACTTTAACTGCAGTTTTAGACTCAAATCATACATACAGGATGGCAAAGTCCCCAAAGAAAACATACTTTTACAGATTTTTCACTATTTTACCATCATCAGCATTACACATAAACTAACAAGACTTGTGTATGTTCACTGGTGAGTTTGGATAGTAAAATAAAATAGCTAATTGTGTGTTGTAGATACCATTGTGACATCTGGTTCCCATCACCACCATTGTAAAGAAAAATCTTGACATGGTAAGTTTCTCTACAATAAAATATTTCAATCAAAACAGTGATTGAGTTAGATTAAGAATGAGAGCATCTCAGTAAGAACTCATTTTAATGTAAACTCTGGACTTACCAGTCTATCCCATATAAAAATATAAGTACATGAATATTATATTCAGTATATTTTTCTGCTCCAAGCTTTATTCTAGACTTCATTTCACACTCACTGTTATCTTTATCTGGAACGAACAGTATATGTGATATTTCATTCCTATATTTAGTAGAGCAGTCAGTTGCAATGGGTAATTTCCAGCTCATTGCCTAATAAATACTCCACTTATCATCTTTTTTATAACCATATCATTTCATTCTCTCTGTTTGAACAGTATTTTCTCTCTTGTGTAAGTATAATTAAGTGCTATGGTTATGTTTAATTGCTCTTTTTAGGAATATATTTACCTAAAATATCTCAAATCTGTTTATTTTAAAGTTTATAATGTTCTGACTCACCCAAGACCTGAACATTAACTCACTGTGATAAAACAAATGTATTTGCTTTTCTTTTACATCAGATTTGTTTCAACATTTTGTTTTTATTGAATATTGCTTTATGATGAAGATATACATGCCTATATTAGCCATGTCATTAGCCATATTAGTCAGGTGTTTATGTTAAATTATAAAATCAATGTGAAGGGTGGAATGCTGTGGTAGAATTCTTCTACCCATTACAGCCGAAAGTCCCCTAATCTCATTATTGAATGACATCAATACATTTGAAAACAATTGTGAACATTGTGAAAACATTGTGAAAACGCCACAATATAGACCCAATTAAATATTAATGCATTAAAAAAAAGATGTTGTGAGGTCTGAAGAACAAAGTTCTTGATGCTCCTCAGCCATCACATGGATTTGCTCAAAGAGCAGCCCACTTGATTTAGCATGATGATTATTGATGAACTAAACTAGGTGTTATATATATATATATGTATGTACTGGGCAGTGTTTTTATACCTTTTGGAAGACCTCATGTAGCTCCTGCAGTGACGGTCTGATTGCTCTCTGTCCACTCACACTTCCTGCATTTCTATAAAAGTCAATATTCGGAACTCGGTCCAGAGTGTCATGGCCAAATGCACTGACCACCGATGGCCGAATTGCCCGGTGCTCTCCGTTGCCATAACCAATACCCGAAAACGATGTCTCCTCATAGAGCGGAGGGTCATCTTTAGACTTCTCGAATGCCAGGTTCTCCATGGGGAACCTCTGAGCTGGTCAGTTGAGCAGAAAAGTGACTATAAATCCTGCAGAAAGTCCTGCTCAGGAGGGTCAGTGAGATCCCAGAATTTAAATCTCAGTTGTGCTGGCTGAGATGGATCCGGTTCTAGCAGTGGTTCTGCTGAACGCTAGTGTGGCTTTACCTGAGTTGCTCTCAGGTGTTTATATACCTGTCTTTGTCTCTTATGCAGGTGAGATTCTGATTGGCTTTGGTCCTCCGCTCTTGAGCAAGGGCCGCAGAAATGTCCTTGCTCCATCAAAGAGGACATGAGACGTGAGCTTAAAGTTTAACCTCGACCATAAAATCCAGGAGAAGATAATGAGTGTCAGAGCTGAGGTGAGGAACATTGATTATTAATGGTGGTGTGTGAAGTGTGTGTGTGTGTGTGTGTGTGTGTGCGCATGCTGCCCCACATCACTTTATGATTCCGTATCTATCGCTGGTCTCCTGGGAGTTCAAATGAATCATAAAACTAAATTCCAGTCAGAGAGACGCTTCACAGCTGAACTGTGAGTGTAAAGTCATGAGATATCAGAATGATGTTAGTTTATGCTGATGTCACACAACTCTTAAAGAATTCACAGTAATCAGTATCTGATGTGTCCACTATGGGCAGAAATGATCACTTCTACACAGTTAGATGTTTGTTTGGAGATTGTCATGGCATGCAGCCTCTTTACCTGCCCAAAGTTCATCTGAGGTAGCCGCTAGTGGTCATCACACTGTTTCCCAGATGTATCAGTGGGGGGCAAATCAGGACTCGTATTCACTCCCATTATGCCATGTGCTGGAGAATGATTCTATTGGAATATGTCACCAGGAGACCTCTGTAAATAAGGTTCCACTGAGTAATAAATATCTGAATAAATATGTCATTAATATTATGTAGCTTTCCTTTGTACTGGCTGATCTGTAATGATGTATTTGTTGATATGGCCTAGATCTTCAGCAGTTTGTAGAACCATCTTATGTCATGTTGTTTATTCCTAAACTTTAACTTGAATCATACATTCTTCAAAATGTTTTATAAGGGTTCTTTAGTAAAGAAAATGGTTCTACACAGAACCGTGAACAATCAAAAAACCCAAAGGGTTCTTTGCATGATGAAATGGTTCTTCAGATTGATGACGAATGTGCTATAGATGGTTCTATATAGACACCTTTTGAAAATGGTTCTTTATAAACCCAAAAATGGTTCCTTTATTATTACAAGCTTGTCATCGAAACAATAGCAGAACAAAGAACACGTTTCTCATCAATCTAAAGAACCCTTTCACCTCAGAAAGAAAGGTTCACCCACACAAAGGGTTCTTTGAGTGTTAATGGTTGTATATAGAACCATTTGCTTTGCTAAAGAACCTTTGAAGAACCATATTTTAAGGGTGTAGTTATGATGTCAAGCTTGTAATAATAGAGGAACACTTTTTGATGCTACATAGAACCATCCAAAGTCTTCTATATAGAACCATCTACAGCACATTCATTGTCAGTCTGAAGAACCTTTTGTGTTCTTTGAGTGTTCATGGTTCTATATACAGTAGAACCATTTTCTTTACATAAGAACCCTTGAAGGACCATCACTTTTACTACATTACTACAACTTTTACTGAAGTACTGTTACTGTTACTACTGCTGTGCTTACTGCTCCTATCATCAGTGTAGAGCGTAGACTTCACTGTGTGTGTCTTATGTGTAAGTTGAGGGGTTTAAACATTAGTCTAGACTTAAATATCTTTAAAATTATGAAAAACATACATTATTTAAGTGCTGCTGTAACTGTGAGCTGGAAAAACTTCCTCTGTGATCTCACTGCAGGCAAAATGGTTTTAGGAGAGTGCCATGTGTGCGGTGTTTCTGCGAGGCCGTTTTCTCGGTGGAGTTAATGGTCCTGAAGCAGGTGTGGCTCTAGCACGTTGAGGTGTTGCACAGAGTGCGGGTCATGTGAAATTTGCCCGCAGGTGAGTTAATGTGAAGCCACTAATAACGGGAACACGCTCTGGGCACTAAAGCTCCTCAGCCACCACCACATACCAGCTTTTCCTTATTGCTCGTACATTAGCAAACTCACCGTCTCAGAGGAACACAGTGACCTTCACAGATCTTCTGCATCTTAAAGTCACAGCTTGGACAACAGTGGAAATGTAGCTTTCAACATTATCATGTCAGGAGGTTTGCTTCTTTTGTTTTTCAGCTTTAAAAATGAGCAAAAACAGAATGCCATGTCCACTGTCTTACATTTTAAAATTCATTTTAGTGACAATAAGTATCATAAATATGGAGGAAACTGGTTTAAGATTAGTCTTCTAAAAGCACTGCTGCTGTCTGAAGTGTCTGGCTGTAGTGGTGAGCTTTAGGTGTATTTAGGTGGTGTGTTCATAGAGACGGCATATTTAGGTGGATATTGAGTTCTAGTGTTTGTTTGCAAGCCTTTCAAATTCAGTTCTAAACTAAAAAATTTTTAATTGAACCAAACATGTATTTCATTCCACTTGATACATCGAAGATGAGTGGAAATTTTTCTAAGTATGATATTTGAGAGGTGTCACGGTGGCTTGGTGGTTGGCATGCTCGCCTCTCAGCAATGAGGTCTTGGGTTTGAGTCCCCATCTGGGTGGGGTCTCCATGTTCTCCCCATGTCTGCATGGGTTTCCTCCGAGGTCTCTGGTTTCTTCCCACAGTCCAAAAACATGGAGGTCAGTATTGTATGTCACTCTGGATAAGAGCATCTGCCAAATGCTAAAAATGATAATTGGGTTCTCTAAATTGTCCTTGTGTGTGTGTGTAGGTGTGTGTGTATGCCCAGTGATGGGTTGGCGCCCTGTCCTGGGCTTAGCTAGGATAGTGTAATGGCCTGTCCTGTCCCCTGTGAGGGTGGCAACAACTGTGACCCATATCAGGATTAAGTTGGGTAATGGATGATTGGATGATATTTGAGCAAACCTTTGTTTACAGATCCAGATGTGGTCGTTCAGCCACACCGATACATCACTCTCTGATCTCACAAGAACCGTCCTTAGCTTTGGCTACAGCTTCACTTTTGTTGTCACAGTTGATGTCATTATCCTGGTTTTGGGTCAAACATCTGTTGCTCTTGCCATTTGTAACAGACACCCTGTTTACGATCACCTACACATTATTTTATGACTTTTTTTATATTAGCTTTAACCTATGAAGTCATTATAAATAAAACTATCCAGAGTCACATTTTTGTTCAATCCTGTAATGTTAGTATAAATTGTCTGTCAACATGGTTCTTGTCAACAAATGCTTTGTACAGCTCTCCATGATAAGGGGGCTCACAGCACAATTCACATTAACAACTTGCACTCCAAAACTGTAGGGGGAGCCCAAGAGCAAAAATGGCAATTCTGGCATAATGCTGTTTTTTAATTTTCTAATAAAAATACATTTTTAAAAAATTATACATTTTTAGAAAAATCTGATGCTGAACATTTTACACTGATTTGTGCTCAATATAGTGATTTCACAATGAATGGTATTTTCTTTTAACTTAACTTCTTAAAATTTTATGAGGAAACTGATGTTCAAAAATCATCAGACAGATAAATTGTACTCAAATTTGAAATAAGGTGAATGTCCCCTTTAAATCAACAATTAAGGTTTAATATTATCTATAAAAGCACAGAAAAGAAACCAGCAAACACGGCATAAAAGAAACTGGAATCACTTTATTCCACAAGACAAATACAAACCCACAGTATGAGTGGCCTTACTATACCCACACACACACACACACACACACACACACGCACACAGACGCACATGCACACGCACACGCACACGCACACACACACACGCACACACACACTGGTCCAAAGGAGGTATTCTACCATCGCTAAATGAAGGCACAGAAAACCCAGTCAAAGTGACCTTAAGGCAAATTCATAGGACTAAAAACACATCAGACACACTTTTCTGTCCAGAGAGAGAGATTGTGAAAAATGAGTGAAGCACTTGATTGACGTTTTTCCTCTTTCCTCTAATCTCACTGCCTATATTTTCCTAAAAATATCTCAGCAAGATGTTTAATGACTCAACATTTCAGACCTCCAACTAAGAAACACATTCAAAATCCCCCTGTAACTGAGAATTCTTACTTAAACACTCGGTCTTCTTTGCTCTGAGCTGAACGGGGCATATGAAGTTCGTTCAGAGTGGCGGAACGGTTGGATAAAAGACCAAGAGCTATTCACAAAAGACCCTGGGGCTACAGCCCTGTAGCCCCGCCCTAGTGCCGCTCCTGCCTGTACCCTATTATAAAGTCCTTTTGGACATCAGTCCAATCAGCCAAACATTTTACACTCTGCCACAACTAACTGGTGTAGTCTCTTATTTGTGAGATTTTGGGTTAATTCCAGTGGTGCTCATAATATTTTGATATGACCATGTATATCATTAATGTTTCCACAGTCACTCAGATCACTAGCCTTAGCTGGTTAGCTTGCTGCTAACAACACTTGGCCAAGTTTTCTTACTACTTTGTAACGATCACGCACATGTCGGAAATGACGTTTGTTTGAAGCTTTGACTTCCCAGTTGTGAGGGTAAAGACGGAATCAAAATCTTCAGATTTCACACCCTGTTCAGTGTGAACGTTTCTTTAGCTTTGTTGGCAATGTAAACATTCAGCTAAACTCATACTGTGTCTACATTTAAAACAACAAACATGAGCTTAGGTCTGCTTTTACATCTAAAAACACATTTTAAAACAGTGTGCTATTGTAAACTAAGAGCACAATTAAAAACTGTCATATTTTATTTGGTAATGTTAGCTAGTTTTGTGAATAACTAGAGCTAGCTAGCTTAACTATGCTAAGTTAAGGCTAGCATAGCTAGCTGAAGTTGCCTGTTATAATGTCACATTAAAGAGTGGACATTAAATAGATTTCAACTGCTTTATGGAGACCTCTTGGTCATCTCCAGCTGGTGCCTGATCTATTTAATTGCTGCTCTGAGTAAAATCCTGCGGTTTCTGTCTGTGCAGGTCAAACTTTACCAGTACTGGTATTTTGTTCTAAAAATTCCAGCCCTGACTAAATTTAACCATCATTAGCCGTAAATCTTCAGCTCCTTAGGTTCCACCCCCTGTACCCTGTTCACCCTGTAGTGCAGTTTCATCCTGCTGTTACACAGCAGAATGGCTACTCTTCTCTGTTTGGTTGGGACTAAGCTAAGCACATGCTAAATATAAGATTTCTCCTCTGTTCTTACTGGCCTATGAACTCGCACACCTCACCGCATCATTTGCAAAAGCAAGTAATGAACTTTACCCTCAAAGAACAAGGACAAATAGACAATGAGGAGTCATATTTAACAGTGACATACTTTGAGATGTTTGAGTAGAACCTACACACATTTTGTGAGGAATTCCTTCATCTGGTGCTGCTCTTTTGCTTCAGTTGTTGTTGTTAATGTGAGCTTGCACAGTAAAGTGCCAATGTCAGCAGTCACATATAAGTTGGCTTTCAAATTTCAATGTGTAGAACTAAGGGGCAGCATCCTACACCCCCCAAAACTTTCTACTGTATGGATTTACAAAGGTATTACCTCAAGAATGATAAGTTTGCCCTTGTACAGTCTGTACTCATTAGAAGGAACAGGGCTGGTGATGCCAGGCGGGCATCATTCCAGCATTGATGAACGTCAATTAGACGTACAAACATATAGTTTACTGTCACTTTCATTTGTGCCATTAGAAAAAGCCAAGGCTATTGATAAAGAGCTGGAGCTATAGCTTTGTTGCTAGGCTTTGCCCACTGATATACTATCTATTGTCCATATCTGAACTTCCATAATGCAGGCGGACTTGCATCGGAAGACTTTTTAAAAAAATAAAACATGAATCTCCATAATCAGGGCAACGACAATGCACTCGCACTCAGAGCCTGGCTGTCGTTCTCTCCTCCTCTGACTTTGAGCTGTTTCTTGGAAAAATGGTTTGGTTTCACATAAGAAAGGTTTCATTATGTCAGTCATGATATCGAGCTCATGTTCCTTTCTTTAGGCACCTTAGACATTGTGGGTCCAACGAGTGTGGCACAGTTAACAGTGCAAATGACAGTCAAGTGTGGTGACCTTAGAAATAGCTTCTGTACACTGAGGTCAGTGTAATTTCTTCTCTAAAGTAATCAAAATGACAAATACAGTCATCTGAAAAGTGCAGGCCAGTCTGTAAATTCTGTCCATGACTCAGCTAACAAAATACCCTGTTTTATAACAACTGCAGTCTACACCCCTGACCCCAGGTACTGAGGCTGGTGAACACAAGTGCATTCAGTGTCTGTCTGTAACAGACCAGATTGTGCATCAGCTCATTAAATCAAATCACATCATTCCTCCTTCAGTCCCCAGTAGCCACAGTGATGTTGGGTAGTGGTGTAATCATATTGTCATCCCAGTGAGGACTAAATTACATGTTCTTGGCCATTGTTACATATGAGATTGTTGTTTCATAATGGACCAGATCCTGAAGCTTTCTGTGATGTTTTATGCCTGTTTACCTGGCAAATATATACACATTCAGGTTCATTTTCTTTGTATTTGTGGAGCTGGATGTGAAATTTAAGCCACTGCTGATGATAGAACTGTTTGACTGAAGTCATACTGTGTTGTCCTTCATGCTGAATGTGAGTCTGAAATGCTACCCTCTCAGGAAAGGTGTGGCCTAAGATGTGGGTGTGTCTGTAAGTGATTCTGCAGTCTCCTATAAGGACTCGGTCTGCTATGAGGGAATGGTCTCCAGTAAAGGCATGATTTCCTATACGTGTACAGTCTCTAATAAAGGCTTGATCTCAGATAAGGCCCTGGCTTCCTATAAGGTCATGGTTTCTTATTAGATTGTGAAGGGCGTGAAAAAGTTTGTGACCTCTGATATGGGCGAGTTCTTAGATAAGGGTGTAATTTCAGGTAACACTAGTGTTTTTGAAAAAATGTTGTCTCAGGTAAAGGCGTAGCTTCAGGTGAAACTGTGTCCTTAGATAAAGGTGTGACCTCGGATGTGGACGTGGTGAAAATGCTTTGAGTGCTTTGATTTTGAGCGTAGGCGTGGCTTCATCGCTATTGTCCCATGATGACACTTAAGTCATCCACTACTATTGTTAGAAATGATAGCCCATAGTGGTCCCATAACAGTCATAGGTAAAGGACATGGCCTCTTTCAGCTAATGTAGTATCCTCCGTTAAAGGTGTGGTCTCTGCTGTGGGCGGGACTTAAGCTTTCAAGTTAAGGGTGTGGCTTCAAGTGTGGATTTGTCTTCCGGTAAGGCTGTGGATGTGGCTTTGGATGTGGGCATGGCCTCAAAGGAAGCTACAGTCTCAGGTAAAAGTGTGGCTGCAGATGTGGGTGTGGCCTCAAGTAACAGTGCTTTCCATTGATGCCCCTCAAGTCATACGATGTGCACTGTTGCTCCAAATGAGAAACGTAAGCCTCTAACACTTCCAGAGCATGACAGCAGTATTAAATAAGGGGCGTGACCTTAACCTCATGTGTGGGCGTGATATCAGGTGAGCGCATACTCAAATGTCCCTTTCTCTAGCCCTTCCAGCCCGTCACCCCAGTGCGAGGATGGCATGCTGCTGTAGGGGTCCAGAAGGATCCGGAAACAGCGCACTATCAGCAGGCCCAGGAACACCAGCAGCATTCCGACAAATGCAAATGCTGCTTTCTGCTCCATCGTCAGGGAATACGCCACAATCTCTCCTCCACTCATACTCGCCAGGGAATGGTTGTAGTGAACGCTACACATGGTCCTGCTTCATCCCACAAACATCCAGGAGCTTTAGAGTCGCCACAGCCTCCCTGAAACCTGTAGAAGCACACAAACAGCCCTACACAATCACCTCACCATCTCTAAAGTCAATCATCTGCATTATATGACCTGTATCAGCTTATCAATCATCATGTCTCAACACACACGTGACCCCCACTAATTATAAATGCCTCCAGGAAGCACCTTTCATAATGCCTTAGTGTTAAACAGCAATGTTACATTAGATAACAATCCACTGACTGTGGTAATAGTAACTGGATTGGTCTTAAAGCAATTTTTGATGCGTTAGCACCAGTTTATTACCAATATGACTGAGATCTTATTACCTGTAAATACTAATACTGCCTGATATCTAATCATTAAAAGATAAGGACATTAATATCTTTCTGGGTTTGTTGAACTTATGACCCACACAGCAAGAACACAGACTAAACTGCAGTACAGGTGTGCAAAATTCAATGACATAATTCAATGCAAGTATGCTAAATTAAGGATATACCTGTAATGCGCACATGCTAAATTCAATTCACCAATTCAGTGCAAATCTGCCAATTGAATAATTCAGTGCAGACAAGCTACACTCAATGCAAACATTGAACGCAATCAGTGCAAACATGCTTAATTTAAGACACACCTTTGATCCTGTCATGCTACATTCAGAGCACAAATTCAATCCTAGTCAACCTAACTTACTCAATTCAGTTCATCTAACACTGTGGATCACCAGCACCGCAAACATGGAAGCCATCACAAGTGAGGCTGTCGTTTATGTCCGAAAGGAGAAATTACAGTGCCAATTGGTGTGGCCGTCTCAATGCAGCGGCTGAAGCAGTCATGCTATGCGGTTAATTGGAGTAGCCACTTCAGCTCAGAGAGAAGAAAAGGAAGAAAAGGCGGTACCTGTTGCACAGCAGCTGCAGTCAGACTGATAACATGCTTTCATCATGCGTGAGCGAGCAAGCAGCCAAGAATCCTCACGCTTACACCAGGACCAGACTGAATCTGTGTTTCCATCACAACACTGAGACAGCCAGACAGCAAGAGACAGAGAGAGAGAGAGAGAGAGAGAGAGAGAGAGAGAGGAGTGTGTGAGGAGAATAGAGTGTGTATAAGCAGCAGGTGGCTGGAAAGAGAGAAAGAGGAGAGATGGAGACAGAGTGAGAGAGACTGAGTGAGAGAGGAGTAGAATCATGGAGAGAGAAAGGGTAGATAGAGAAACTGAGGGAGAGTGAAAGATAAAGAGACTGACAGAAAGAATAGAAAGAAAGACAACTAGAGAGAGGTAGGGAGATAGAGGGAGATACAGAGAAAGCGCAAGACTGAGTGAGAGAGGAGTAGAATGATGGAGAGAGAGACAGAGAGAGAAGTAGATAGAGAGACAGAGGGAAGAGAAAGAATAGAGAGAGACTATAAGAGAGAGTTAGGGAGATATAGAGATATATAGAAAGAGAGGAGATAGAGAGAGCGAGAAAGACTGTGAGAGAGAAGTAGAATGTAGAGAGAGAGACACACAGAAAGAGGTGGACAAATAAAGAAAGAAAGATGCAAAAAGAGAGATTCAAAATGAGAGAAAGAGTGGGAGAGATAAAGAGACGGGGAGAAAAAATTGAAAGTCAGAGAGGTAGAGAGATAAAGAGATACAGAGCGAGAGAGGGAAAGAGACAGAGGTAGAGAGAGTGAGAGATGGACTCGGAGGGATTTGATGTAAGATGTGCACAAATTGTGCTAATTAACAACACACTTCTTGTGCTATTGCTGTTTTAATGTGTCAGGCCACTAGAACAGAACTTGTAATTAGAACACACGTTTGTCCTAGAACACTGGTTATGTTCATAAAGAGAACCCTTATAATAATAATCCTTTAATAGCTTAACCACGTTAATATCCATTAGGGATATTAGCATCGGTGCACTGGAGCTAATGTCCTGATTTAAAAAGTGAGCACCAGAAACATCCGAAACAGATTCAGATCAACAGGACAAAGTGTTTTCCATTACAAACTTAATTCTATTTAATATAAACATCCATCTGTCCATCGTCTTCTGCTTAATCCTGAACAGGGTCATGGTTAGTCCCCTACCCCCTCATCGGGCACATGTGTTCATCTTAATTAAGCGGTAAGACCTTCCTCTCACAGCCTCCTCCCTGTTTTGTGTCCATGTGCTCTTTGTTTAAGTTCTGTTGTCTTCACCCTTGTCTTTATGTCTATTCACAGCAGTTACAGCTTCAGTTTTGTGTTTAATTAAAGCCTTGCTTTGACCCACGCTGTGTCCGCCTCTTCCAGCCCTTCCTTGTGACAATCGTGACACAAGCACAGGACAGGGCGCCAATACATTGCTGGGTGCACACACACAATTTTAAAATGCCGTTAAACTGACCTCCATGTTTTTGGACTGTGGGAGGAAACCCACGCAGACAGGGGGAGTAAATATAAACAAATTGATAAATATAAAGAAACTGATACCTGCAGCACAAGCTGGAGGCAAACTAAGACTAAAAAGTACAAGTAATGCTGTTCTTTAAGGTTCCACAGTTAAGGGTTTAACTAGTAACAAGTGAGATCATAAAAGCTTATAAAAAGCTTAGTTTACAAGTAGGGATGGGCCAAACTTTGTGAGAATTGTCAGTCAGTTCAAAGACAGTGTTGCTCAGCAGAAGATTACAAAAAATTGAAGTCTTTCAACATCTACAGTTCATAATATCATGAAAAGATTCAGGTAGTCAGAGGAAATCTTGGTGCATAAAGGCTAAGAAACTGCTGCTGAATGTGTGATTCTCTGGGTCCAATTTTATCTGAGATGGACAGTGGAAAGACAAGTCTATGTTTCACTAATGAAAAGTTCAAAAAACAAACAAACAAACAGCATCAGTGATGGTATAAGGGTGCATTGCTGCTCAGAGCATAGGTGATCTGCATATGTGTGAAGGTACCATTGATGTGGAGACTTTTATTGGTATTGGAGACATTTGCTGTAACCAAGACATCATTTCCCAGGAACACAATGTCAGCCCTCATTCTGTAGACATAGAGACTTTTGTGCTCGACTGACCTGCCTGCAGTCCAGATGTGTCTCCTAGTGAAAATGTCTGGAGCATCATGAAGAGGAGAATCAGACAACAGTGACCAGAGACTGTTGGAACAGCTCATGTCTTGTTTACAACAAAAATCGGTCAAAAATCCACTTAAAGAACTACAACAATTAAAATGTTCAAACCCAAATGATTAAAAAGTATAAAGAAAAGGAAAGGAAAGTAGACAGAGTGAGAAGTTTAGTTGAAGTATTTTTACAGAACGACTATTAGAAGCTGACTATTTTAGAGCTATTTAGGTGACTATGAGGTTTAGTTAATATATAATTATAGCCTTATGATGCATTATTAGAGTTTTTAAATCTGCTTACAATGCATTATTATCAAGTTAGAAAGAGTTATAACCACACACACACACACACACACACACACACACACCTCCAGGTTAGAAGGTTAGAAAACTCTGACTCTATCAATCTCTCTCTCTCTCTCTCTCACACACACACACACACGCACACACCTACACACACACACACACACACACACACACACACACACACGCACACACACACACACCTCCAGGTTAGAAAACTCAGACTCTATCAATATCTCTCTCTCTCTTTCTTTCTCTCTCTCTCTCTCTCTCTCTCTCTCTCACACACACACACACACACACACCTCCAGGTTAGAAAACTCAGGCTCTATCAATCTCTCTCTCTTACACATACATACACACACTCACACACACACACACACACACACGCGCACACACACACACCCCTCCAGCTTAGGAAGCTCATCCTCTTATCTCTTTCTCTCTCTCTCTTTCTCTCTCTCTCTCTCTCTCTCTCTCTCACACACACACACACACACCTCCAGGTTACAAAGCTTAGACTCTATCACCCCCCATCCCCCGTTAGTTATCTTACCTGTGTTTTCATTAATTTTCACAATTATCTCCATTATCCTCACAGTTATGTCCAATTTCTCTCTGTCATTCTTCCTACTCTTCGTACTCTATATTTTTTGTCTCTTTATCTCTTTCTCTCTGTTTCTTTATTCTGAGTGTGTGTGTGTAAAGTGAGAGAAGATTATCACTGGCATTGAGAGTTGGCTCAGTGTGTGTTTGTGTGTGTGTGAGAGAGAGTGTGTGTGAACTGAAAGAGTGATGCTTCTTTTAAAGAGACAGAGCAGTCTGACCTTGTGTACGTCTGGTCATTTCATTCGTCTTGACTATTGGGAGCATATCCAGACAGAAATTACCTGCTTAAGAATACAGACGCAGCTGTAGTTGGTCAGCCAAGACATGATTGGAGTCCAAATTTTACCTCTTTAGTTTAGATGTGGAGCTGTGAACAAGAAATTACTAGGACTCAGTCACCTAAATGTCGGAAATGTTCTTGCTGTTTACTGAATTAAAACTCCTCAGAAAGGGTGAGTGGCACAGCAGGCTAAGGTGCTGACACTATGATCAGTGGATCATCACCAGTTTGAATCCCGGTCATGCTGTTTGCCATCAACAGCCGGGGTCCAAAGAGAGCAAAATTAGAAAAGCTCTCTCTGGGTGGGTAGATGGCGCTCTCACTCTCTCTATCACTCACACATTGCAATGTCCCCTGGCTCAGGCGTCTACTGATTGGTCCATTTGAAACTAGAGACCCTGCACTTTCCTCCGAGCATGTTGGTTCCCCAGGGATGGTGTATCAAGCGGTAATTCGAAAAGAGGCGGAGGCTGTATAGCACGAAATAGAGGAGGGAATCCTAAAGTCAGGGACAATGCAAACTGATAGGGAGAGTCAATGGGTTGGGTTAATTGGGCAACTACCACATTGGATTCATTAAGATGTGGATGAGCTTTGAGTGGATTCAGAGAAGTTTAGGTGATTTACAGAACTGAATTATTTAGGTGACTATTGGGTTCTAGAGTTTACAGAGTTACAGTATGCAAAATGTGTACTTCAAATATGTCTTGACTGATTTGCTCCATCCTGGGCTTGGCTAGGATAATCTCCAGTGCTTTCTGACCAGTAAGTTGGTAGGGAACTAACCGCAACCCTGATCAGGATTAGGAGGATAAGATAATTGGATAATAAAATAATTAGGATGGATGGATGGATTTCTGGATTGTTTTTCTGACACAGTGTAACATCTCTGTTTGGGGGTAAATATGAGATGCTAATTGGTGGACTATAAGCTTGTACTGTGTTAGCTACATTAGCCTGACAGTTTGCTGTTTGACTGAACTGTGATTTCAGTTCTTTGACTTTGTTTTGACTGGAATAGTGGTCATTTTTTGTTTGTGTTATCTAGTTCAGTGTTGTGTGTGACAGGAATCAGCTGATGTGAGCTGGGTTTACTCTTTACACACACACACACACACACACACACACACACACACACACACACACACACACACACAGCAATGGCTTTCTTGATGAATTGCAAAGCGCTGGTGCTGGCCTGTTTCCCAGTACAGCATTATGGGATGTCTATGAGTGCTGTAATAGTGGGCTTATTGACAGAGGGGAACAAACTCTCTCACAGCCTGGTGCTTGGCCTTTCTCTTCCATGCTGAGATGACATTATTATTATTTAATCATCAAAGTGCGGCCAGACAGTTTTTTTTAAATCATTTTGCTGTGATTTATATGCTGTCTGACCTCTCTGTCTCCTTTTGGTAATGGATAGATCATTAGTTCATTAAAGCTCTGATTCTGTCACTTGCAGAAGGATAAACCTCCACAGAACAGAGTGACCGTTAACATTGTCCATGTCATGGAAACATCTCATAGTCCCATTTCCAAACTGATAAAGGAGCCATGTCCTACAAGATTTATGTTTAGTGCAGAAATATTGAATTTTAGGTCCATTACAGTAACAATTAACAGATTATACCTACTGACTGTGGCAGAAACTGATGTTATACATATAACGTAAAAGTATTACTAGTAGAGCACTAGTTTACATATCTTATTGTAATGTATTTTTATGCTTTTATATTGTGTATAATTGTGTATCTTTCCTTCTTTCTAGGTATTAGTAATAGTTTTGTTCTTACAGTGTCTGAACTGAAGAGTAGTTTGGACTCTAACCTGTGTGTAGCTGAGATGATTCTCTTAATGGAATCAAAGCACTGTTGTATGTCGCTCTGGATAAGAGTGTCTGCAGTGTATAGTCAGTGTTACATTATGACCATTCACAGCCAACTACCAGAAGTTACAGAGTGGGCTGTAGAACAAGACAAATTCACACAATACAAGGTAAAAAAAATCAGTTTCAGTCACTGATGTTTGTGCTTGGCACAAATCTGAGTTGGAAGATACACCTACATAAAGTCCCTTCGCTGCTGTGCAGCCTGAATAAATATATCTATGGCAAAAAATCAAAACGCTCTACATTTTAATGTTTCAGTTTAGCAGTAAATTAAACGCATAATACAATTAATAAAACACATTTTCTGCTAATAATGTTTTTAAATAAATTAAAAATGTATTTATTTATTCATAATTTTTTTATATATATCGTCAACAGTTTGTATTTACAGTGCCAGTCAAAAGTTTCATTCTCATTCAAATTTTTTATTTATTTATTTTTTCCTACATTGTAAATTAATACTGATGCCTTCCAGAGTATGAAGGAACACATAAGGAGTCATGTAGTAAAATTAAAAGTGTTAAACAAACCAAAATATGTTTTAAATTTTAGATTCTTCAAAGTAGACACACAACTGATGTCTCAAACACATTAAGAGGGCAAGAAATGCAAGTCATGAACTCTTGACAAGGCACAGCTGTAATCTGAAAGCCATTCCAGGTGACTACCTCATAAAGCTGACTGAGAAAATGCCAAGAAAGCTGGCATCTAAGCAAGAGGTGCCTACTGTGAAGAATGTAAAGTATAAAACATATTCTGGTTTGTTTAACACCTGTTTGTTTACTAACTAAATCCATATGTATTTATTCATAGTTTGGATGATTGAATGTCCACAATGTGTGTCCAAACTTTTGACTGGTACTGTGTGTGTGTGTG
>BRDA01070033.1:494-11217 GCA_036984385.1 Crenuchus spilurus
ATAACCGTCAAATACCCGTTATGTGTCGGGATTGATCGATTCCTGAAGACATTAGGACAACATCAGAAATGTCAGCCTATAATCTTATAGCCACAAAAGGTAGTTTATAACTTCTTCCTCCTTTATGTTTTGCCTTGAGGTAAAGAAATTTCTCCGAAAATGAGCATGCCCTTCAGGTCAAGTTGTAAGTGCATACATGGCCATTCCAGAGGGTGTGCAGTGATTG
Organism: Crenuchus spilurus; assembly: GCA_036984385.1. Lineage (NCBI taxonomy): Eukaryota > Metazoa > Chordata > Actinopteri > Characiformes > Crenuchidae > Crenuchus > Crenuchus spilurus. The sequence continues at coordinate 721 of BRDA01070033.1, forward strand.
CTTCTGCACTGTCAGAATTCCTGAAAGAGTTCAGCAGCTATCGATTTCCCCATAGCACACCCCACTGAGGCACAATCAGTGACCTATGCACCTCACAACTCAGATCACATCGGTCAATGTGAGAAGATAGACATGCACAATAGCTCAGCCTGCAGGGACTTCCATAGAAAACGCAGGTAAACACATCCAATGGAAAATACAGGCCAAAGCTTGAGCTCACTATGAAGAAGAAAGAGCTGCTAGTTAGGGCTGTGTATTGCCCATAAACTGCCAATACAGTACATATCATGATACAAGGTTTATAACTCAGTATGATCTAAAGCTTCACAGTAAATTACCCCATATACTGCATTCTGATTTGGTAGTCCAGCATACAGCATACATCGGTCACCTCTTGTCAAATCATGCAGTGGTCCTTGAAAGTTTGTGAACCCTTTAGAATTTTCTAGAATTCCACATAAATATGACCAAAAACATAATCAGATTGCCATACAAGTCATAAAAGTAGATAAAGAGAACCCAGTTAAACAAATGAGACTAAAATATTGTACTTGCTCATTTATTTATTGAGGAAAATTATCCAATATGACATATTTGTGAGTGGCAAAAGTATGTGAATCTCTAGGATTAGCAGTTAATTTGAAGGTCAAAGTAGAGTCAAATGTTTTCAGTCAGTGGTGTGACAATCAGGTGTGAGTGGGCACCTTGTTTTATTTAAAGAACAGTGATCTAAGTCTGCACTTCACAACACATGTTTGTGGAAGTGTATCTTGGCCCAAACAAAGGAGATTTCTGAGGACCTCAGAAAAAAAGTTGTTGATGGCCATCAGACTGGAAAAGGTTACAAAACCATCTCTAATGAGTTTGTACTCCACCAATCCACAGTCAGACAGATTGTGTACAAATGGTGGAAATTCAAGACCATTGTTACCCTCCTCAGGAGTCGTTGACCAACAAAGATCACTCCAAGAGCAAGGTGTGTAATAGTCTGCCAGGTCACAAAGAACCCCAGGGTAACTTCTGAGCAACTGAAGGCCTCTTTCACATAGGCAAATGTTAATGTTCATGAGTCCACCATCAGTAGAACACTGAACAGCAATGGTGTGCATGGAAGGGTTGCAAAGAGAAAGTTGCTGTTCTTCAAACAGAACATTGCTGCTCATCTGCAATTTGCTAAAGATCGCATGGACAAGCCAGAACACTATTGTAAGAATGTTTTGTGGACAAATGAGACCAAAACAGAACTTTTTGTTTAAATGAAAAGTGTTATATTTGGAGAAAGGAAAACACTGCATTCCTTATACCATCTGTGAAACATGCTGGTGGTAGTATTATGGTTTGGGCCTGTTTTGCTCCATCTGGGCCAGGACAATTTGCCATCATTGATGGAACAATGAATTCGGAACTATATTAGAGAATTTTGAAGGAAAATGTCAGGACATCTGTCCATGAACTGAATCTCAAGAGAAGCTGGGTCATGCAGCAAGACAACGACCCTAAACACACAAGTCGCTCTACGAAAGAATGATTAGAATAGTTAAAAGAAACATTTGTTGCAGTCATTGCTACAAAGGGGGTTCACACCAGATACTGAAAAAGGTTCAATTTTGCCTCTCACAAATATGTCATATTGGATCATATTGGGATTTTCAAGCACCACTGTACATTGATGCTTTTCTAAGTGAAAAGGAGTAAGGTCACTTTTTATTTTTTGAATTGAACACATTAGGGGAAAACATATATTTAATGTCATAATGTTTTCATGGGCTACAAGTTAGGTTTATAATTATAACTGTAACTGTATAATACCAGGTTTTTTTTTACTTTTACTTTATCACTATTATGTAACATACAACATGAATATTGCTCAGCTGAAATTCAAAGCTACTATACCAAAACTGTAAGGCATGCTGAAAAGATTGGATTGATTAAAATTCACATTCACATTGCAATTAACAGTTAATTGTCTGTAAAAATCTGACATTTTTGATTTCTGCTTTAAGAATGTATGCTGTAAAATGTGCCTATTCATTGTTTAACTTCTAGGCAGACAGTTGCAGTTAACATATAACTGCATTAGCTAACATTTCCAAACCACTTTTGAGTTGTGCATCAATAAACATTATAGGGTACTGTTGTTTATCTTTTAGAGCTTCCTTTAGCCATTACAAGCATTTAGTTATACTTGCTAAATGGTTCCGAAATGCATTTTAGCTCATCAGCTACATAAAACTAATTTGTGTCTAACAATGCAGACGGAAGCTGGCAGAGGAGTGGTTAGTAAGATCCTGTTTGCTAACTGGCTCATATCAGCTTTCAAATGTTATTAGCACCGTTAGCATTTTTGGCTTCCTTCAAAGAGAAGGCATGTAGAATTATTTGATCCATGCTTTAGGTCAGGCCTAAAACAATGGACGCTAGATTTATGAGCCTCGCAATTCACAGGCCGCAAGCAGCGTAATTAGAATGATTACTGCTTTTGTGGGATCATCTGTTGCCGTGATACCGTCTAATTAACCTATTTCCAGCTAGCCGTGTGCATTTATAGCCTTAATGAGCACTTCCGACGTCAACGGAGGAAAAATCATCGACAAAGCCCAGTCCCCAGCGGCCTGATTTAACAGATATAGGAGGGTTATGTTTCATGCTCATGGGCTGCAAAGAGGGAGAGAAGAGGACAGCTAATGAGGAAATTTGGCCATTTCACAACCACCTTTGTCTTGTTATACTGTCTCAAATGCACACAATTATTGTAGCTCAAAATGTGTCCCTGAGGCTATGACAGAGATTGTTTTACATTGCAAAGGTAGAAGAAAGTAAGACGGCAGCACTTGAATAGGCTGTGAAAACAAGTCGAGACAAAGCAGCCCAATAAAGCAGACAAAACATTCGTCACATTTTGACAACTCGTCTGCTGGTGCTGGCCCAGCTGATGAGCTAACCTGGGTATGAGGCTGCTGAGTAAGCCAAACAGCTTGAATTTCCTCAAAGCTGCTCAGAGTTTTCAGTTTGTATTTGTAATGTTGTATTGATTTGTCTCTAATGTCCCATTTTAATGAGAGCAAATACATAAGAGAAGCAATTCGTAGAAGAGCCAATTTAGCCATTCAGTGACTCATCGCCAGGCTAAAGAAAATGCCTTTTAGAAGAATGAATTCTCCTTAAATCAACCAGGGAAAAGGGGGAAAAAGCAAAGTATATCTGCAAGCGGCAACAATATAATCTCATATTAATGTCAGCTCAGAGAGATTTCGGCTTGATACCCATGCCAGGGTTGTCAACATCGCAGACAAAGATGAGCTGTCAACATCTCTGGCTCACAAAATCAAATGAGATTGCCTCAGAAAATTGTGATTCTCACAAGTGTACTTGGAGTTCTTTTGTGATACAATAAGCCATCATGGAAAAATAATGGAACACATTGCAGATATGTTTGATCGGGATGCTGTGCTAAACAAATAAGTCAATTTTGAGCTATGCCACTGGCTGCTCTACAGTTCCATTCCTCTTGATTACTTTCATCTCGAGTTCTGCACGAATACCTGGCCTGATCATTTAAGTATGGGTTGCACATTATATGCTTTGCTAAATCTTGCAATGTTGAAAATGAGCCTTCTTACCAATAAGCAATCCTCTCCAGCAACTCCTCACTTCCCAGACATTTGCAGACTCCAATTAAAAGAAGAGGAGATGCCATACAGTGATAGACATAACCCTGTCCCAGCTTTTTTAAGATGTGTTGCTGCCATCAAATTCTAAATGAGTTAAGACATATATATGAAATGGTCAAATTCCTCATTTTCAACATCTGATGTGTGTTTTACATTTTATCTTTCTATTGTGAATATAATGTATTCACATATATTTTACACAAGTGTCTATACTTTTTTGCAAAGAAGTGTGGGACAAAATTCCTACACAGAAATGTAACAGACTATTTGCCAGTTATCGCAAATGCTTGATTGCAGTTGTTGCCCCCAAGGGTGGTACAATCAGTTATTATGTTTAGGGGCAATTACTTTTTGACACAGGGCCAGGTTGGTTTGGATAGCTTTTTTTCCCTCTTAATAACCAAAATCATCATTTAAAAGCTGCATTTTAAATTTACTCAGGTTATTTTTGGGTGATATTCAAATTTGTTTGATAATCTGAAACATTTAACATTGCAAATGTGCAAAAACAGAATAAATCTATAAGGAGCAAATACTTTTTCAAAGCATTGTGTGTGTGTGTGTGTGTGTGTGTGTGTGTGTGTGTGTGTGTGTGTGTGTGTGTGTGTGTATGTGTGTGTGGGTGTGTGTGTGTGTGTGTGTGTGTGTGTGTGTGTGTGTGTATGTGCGTGTATGTACATAGAGGCATGGCCTTCACAGTTCAGCTATGTCTTATCATTATTCTGAGGAAATGAATTTTCCTCATATTACTGCCTTTTATGGTCAGAACATGATACATTCTGAAATGTGCTCAGGAACTGGTACAGAGCACATCCATCACCACCAGCAGGCTTTGGTAACTTCTTCTTTGGTGAAAAAGCTTGGATTTTACTGCTGATTAGTTTCACACAACATTGACTTACAGATTTTGCTAGTATTTTTCTCCTCAGGCTGGATCATCTCAGGTTTCTAATAAAGAACACATAGGGTAATATCACCAAATCCACACTTCTATTCAGTGAACTTCAGTTGATATAATCAACAATTTGGTTAAGGGATGTCTAGTAATGTAATAAATTGACAAAATTGCAGGCCCTGCAAATACAAGGATTGGTGGAATTTGTGTGCATTCTTCTGAATGGACCTTTGGTGAGGGAAAAGTGGAAGCTCATCAGTGAAAAAAAGGAGACTTGTATATCTCCCTATGAATATCTAACTGAGAAAATGATTGACTGAAATTCCTCTTGAGTATCTGCAAACATTTTACAGATGCACTCCAACATAAAGCCTGAAAGCTGAATCATAATCACTGATTTTTAAACTGCTCTACATGGTTTGTTTAGGACTTTCTTCCATGTGATTACAGTTAGAAACATGAAACAGGAACATTCATTTGGCAGGATGAAGAGAATTTTGATGAAATTCAGTTATTCCAGTGTGTGACCTGAATTCCAGTAGATAATTCCAGGACAAATAGCTTTATGTAATAAAGCATAAAAATTAGGTCACCATTAGCATCCAATAAGGAAATAAACAACTTACATAACATGATTAGACCCTTCTGAAAGGATTTCAGTGTGCAGAGCAGAGTCTGAATGTTGGCTTTGCAGTGTCAAACATGTTTGTAGAATTTGAAATGGAGAAATGTGGAAAATTGTGAATAACAAAGAGCTTTAGCACTGTTAGCTCTTTTGAGTTTTCACTGCAGTAGTTATCTTATATGGTGGAAAAGGCAATCAATCCAGTCTCTTTTTTTTTTTTTTTTGCTAAAAATAAATGCTTTTGTTTCACTCTATGTGGATAGGCTGCTATTTAGCATGATGAAGGCTGGATTTAGGTTTTGGGTTGATGCTAAGGTTAGGGATTAGGGTTAGAATTTGAAGTTAATGTTTGGGGTTAGGGTTATGGTCAGGTTGGGGTAACTGACAATTAAGTTGACTCTAATAAATAATTAATCGAATGCAATTAAATGCAAGTTAAACATCTACAAAGCATCTGAAACATCCTAACTAAATGACAAAGTTACCATTTTTTTAAATAGCTGAAACAGATATTGTGAAGTTAAATATTGGTTCTTACCAGTGATGAATTAGACTGTTTTCAGATAGCTTTTTAAATGTTATGTTTGCACAACTATAAAAGATAGAATGTGTTTATAAAACAAAAAAGAAAAGTGAGAATGTAATTTATTTAGTTTTTAAACAGCTGCTGCTTTTCCTCCATCTTTGATTAGTAAGGAAGGAAAATATCTTCTTTATTGATTGGTCAGTTGTGAGGATGAAAGTTGGAGCTTTTTCAGCAAAAAAAAAACTGATGCTCTTCATCATAACCCTCAATAAAAAGTGAAGTGTGTTGAGTAAACAAGAGGAGAGCTTTCAGGTACACTACACTGAAAAGGCGTTTAAAGAGACATAGTTGTGTGCAGTTAAATTTTTAATGATGTGATTCAGGGAGGATGGTACTTGACTCGCTGGTAAGGAAAGGAAAAAGGTGATAAAAACTATTTGTCTTATTTAAAAATATAAACGTAATGTGTAAAATGCATATAGGATATGTATATATTGAGTAAAAATACAAAGCATTACATTTCAGTAACATACCGTTTTAAATGTATACAGTAATCACAAAAATAATACAGAACAATCATTTATGTACGTTCCACCTCTAACATCAGAAAATATGGAAATTTTTAGTAAAGACAAAGCTTTCTGCACAAGTTAAGATCAATGTGAATTATTCATCAAATCATATCTAACATCCTTACAGTTTACGAGGCATTTTTTTTTGTTTAGTTAGTTAATTTGAAATTATTTTATGATGTCAACATAGATAGTATGTGTCTTTGGTCAGGATGAATATTGTGCAGGTGTAGTTTTAAATGCCCATTTAAAACACAATGATTTTGCGTCTTCCTGAAACAAGCTGTTTTGCCTTTTATGGTTGGTTTGTGAATTAATTTTAATGAACTCTTCTACATTTGACTGTACAGCTGTTAAGCATACTGAATGGAGAGCTGAAAAAAATGGAGAGGAGAGATACGCAGAAGATAATTGATGATGATTTGTATGATATGGAAGAGAATACAAATGTAACAAAAAATTTGTATAATCATTTTTTTTTGTTTCAATAAAAAATGACTTCTCCTGAAGCTTCTCCTCAGGAAATAAAATGGATTATTTGCATTGAGCATCCAAGAAGCTGCATCTCCAAGACACTGTTTAGGTATGCTATCTGATTGATTGAAAGGAATAGGACTATTTGAAGGTTAAAGGTTATTGAATGTTTTGATGTGTAAATATTGTACTTACTGCTAGACACTGATCAGTGTGCTAACTGTGAATTATCAGGGGTGACAATCCACATACCTCAAACACTGGTCAAAATTTTGTCCTGGTGACTGGTTCACTTTCCATGTCATGCCAATACATTTTATACATTGTAGATATCATGCCACCAAAAAAGAAAATGGATATCAGGACCTTTTTCACCTCTAAAAGTGCAAGTCGTAGGTAGTAAACTAACTAGCCATTATACATATTGATTTAAAATGAAAACTTGCTTATTGCAAAAAATCATCATATAAACAGTACTCCTACATGAGAGTGTTGGAGCTTAATGTTGCATTGAGGAATTAGAATTGCTGCAGATATGTCAGTGTCGTCCTGTTTGGTTCAGTGAGTTTTGAATGGATCTGTCAGATATGAATGTGATTATTATGGTTGGTAGTGAAATGGTTGAGTCCGTACTAATGTTGAGACAAAATCTTTCCTGAACTGAACATTCCTTATTCAACTAATTCAAAGCAAAGTAAAGCAAAATTTAACATTCTAGGACACCTTAATTTCAAGACATTTTGATTAGAAGGAGTTGGGTGGTGATTTTATTCATTGTGATTTGATTAGTTAGTTTGTGTAATGCTGAATTTGTTCAGTGTTCTGCTCAGTGATATGTCAGGGTAGAGGTTGAAGTGGGAAAACATGGCATAATATTTCTGTTTACTTAATTTTCCATCTGCTGCAAATACTGGTGACAGTCAAATATCAGAAGGAGTTTCAGAGATGGAAAAGGTTACACATTAATAAAACATGATGGAGCAGCTTTGAATGATTTGACATAATGATTCATACTTAATATGACCAAGAAGGTAAAAAAAAAGGTATTTTGTATTCAGGTTGACTTTAATAAAAAACATTAAATATTGAATTAGTGACCAAAATACTTAGGATTTACCCATCAATCTCAAAGAAGTCGTCAATCATTATTGATAAATCGATAAGTGGTCCCAATCAGAGGCTCTGTCCATGAAGATGAAGTAATTACATTATAGATTGTCAAATGGCTCTAAAGAATTGGTCACCTGGGTTGATCACATCTTTTGTCCAACCTTAAGAATCTCACTGAACCAGATAAAGGGAGATTACAGGCCAAGAGAGGTCCTGCTATCAGTATAGATGTGGAATGAAAGCAGAGACTGATGAGCTTCCACATTGTTTCCTCATTGAAGCTTTGGACAATAAGAGCCTCTGCTGAAAAGAAGTCAACAATAAACCAACAAAGGCATGGGATTAAAATGCACCATGGAACTCTGTGTGTGTTTTTTTCCCCATGTAACAGGCCTTTTTTCATAACAGACGTCCATCACTGTACGGCAGAACAATCTTGTGATGCAGCTTTGCCTCAGAAAGAACACAGAGCAGAAGGGAGCGCAGTGATGGTAGCGCTGTCAGAAATAATTGAATAAATCCGTCCTTTGGTCGTGAGGCGAGAAATCTCTAAAATCACCACAGTTTGCTATGATATAACCCTGGCCAATGTTCAGATTCTCCTGAGCATGTTCATAAATGATGAATTGGGGTTCATGAAAGTATTGTTGATGACAGGAATCATTCTGTAGTGCTTATGAAGAAAGGGGTGACTTTGAAAGTGCAAAAACAAAGGACTCAATGTCATGCTTTGTATCAGATACTAAAGAAAGTAAAAAAATATATACGTTCAGGTCTTCCAGTGTGCGTAAAAAGGACATAGCTTTGATTTCTGCATGGATAAATGCCTGTATTAGTAGGGCTAAGGTAAGATTGTTTTTCTATTTATTTATTTTTTTTTGTTAGCTTAACTACTGGTGTCAACTGATGTTAATGTGTTAATAAATAATTAATGTAAAAAATATTAAGGACACTAATATGTAAATGATGCAGTCTTCTACTTTTGAGCAGCTACAGTCAAGACCACATTCAAGTTCAAGTCTAAGATTATAGCTTGTTGAGATCAAATCAAGATGTAATTTTTTTTCCCCAAAGTGGCTGATTTCTTTTTTGCCCTCAATGTGTAAAAATGACAAAACATATTTTATGAAAATCAAAAACACAACAACCCACTGTGTCACTGTGATTCTGTGTCACTGTCGACCTGGAATAAAATATATTTTGTCCAGCATCAGTACTCGTGCATACATCTGGCCATTGGTCTCTCTCTGCAACAGTCATTAAGATGCTGGATCAGAATCTGAACAAGTGGCTTATTGTAAAACAGAAAAAAAGCATCATATAAACAGTACTTGTACATGCAAGTGTTGGAGGCGTGCTTAATGTTGCATTGAGGAATTAACATTGCTGCAGATATGTCAGTGTCGTCCTGTTTGGTTCAGTGAGTTTTGAATGGATCTCTTTGTAATGTCAAAGATGAATGTGATTATTATGGTTGTGCTGGATAAAGGCACAGGCATTACAGCTATACGATGCACATAATACATTTTTGCCTCTCAAACAATAGCTATTTATGAAAAAATATTCATGGCAGCTGTCTCATTCCAAAGAGCACCTTCATCATAAATGCAATCTCTAGTCTTAACTTTTTGGTTTATGTCTGTCAACTGTGTGAAACTTTATATTTTGGAAAATATAGCACTGAACATTGCAAAGACATTGTTACTATGTTTGTTATTAATAGCAGTGAAGAAAATATGGATACACTTGAGTCTTGCAATATTATGTTTTGCGTTATTGTATTACAGTATATCTTAAAAAAAAAAAACATTGATTCTAAACAGCGTACATATGATTGGTGGCTGACAGTGGTGTAAACCTTTGACAGCTAGATGGCAGGGTTGTAATCTGTCTTCAGTCATTAGATTCTTTGATTTCAAAGAAATCAATGGTGCAGCACTAGCATTAGCATAAGCAGAGATTTTCCTAAAATAAGACTTTAAAACATTACAATATATGTTTACGGTAGCTGTTATATCTGCCAGAGGTGTTTCTTTGATGAGTCCAAAGTTTAGAATACATTTTGGTCTAAAAAATTGATTCCATTACTTTTAACTCCAAGTGCTTATTTGTACTAGGCTTTCATTTCAGAGTGCAATGAGACATTAAACAATAATTTGCAATAAGTACCTGGAAAAAATGGGGTGTTCTAAAACTTATAGCCAGTAGTGTATTTCCAGAACATGGTGCTTCTTCTTGGGGCTTTTTAAGATCACATATCTCTTTTGATTCTGTATTCGTGTTTGTATGTGTGTGTGTTTATTGCTGTGCTGAACAGTACTTGACCGGCAAGGTCAAGGTAGGTACAGGACAACGTGAATCTGAGACGACAGGGATCTGTGGTAGAGTGAATGTCAGGGTTAATGTCAATGACCGATAAACTAGACTGAGACAAACAGGGCTTATAAAGGGGAAGACTAATCACAAGGGATACAGAACACCTGGACATGATTAACACAGGACAAGACAGGAAGTACATATATGGGCATGTGGTACAGAACTAGAACACAAGAGGGAGACATAATACAGAGACTAGACCTGGGGATATGAGGGCAGGCCTGACATAATCCCCCCTCAAAGCCGTC
>BRDA01070036.1:0-27497 GCA_036984385.1 Crenuchus spilurus
AGAGAGAGAGAGAGAGAGAGAGAGAGAGAGAGAGAGAGCTGTGCAGTAAAGGGTTAAGTCTGAATGTGAGTGATGTTTTATTGAAGGAGGATTATTTGAGAGTTTAATGTCTGAATCTCTTAGTGTACATATAGAATATTGATGCACACTATTATAGAAAATATCACAATAAAAACACACAGTCTATGTTGTTCAATTCTATAAACATCCTTCCCGTCCTGATGAACTCTCTCAGTGTTTTTATTATAAAATCAAAGAACAGATGTGCTCCCAGTCGTTTCTTTCACAGAATCTCTTTCCTTTATTAATGTCTTGAATACATCATGTGTCAAATCCCATGTAGATGCAGCCAAACTCATATTTAGTCCTCCAGTAATATCTGGATCTTTCTTTCATCCTGCAGCATCAAAGCTCACCAACACATACTTCAAACAGCCATCAGCAACTGCCAATCACATTCAGCGAAAAGACAAACAAGACAAAATGCTAATGGACTCAGAACTGCAGCTACAAAGTCAGAGCAGAATCAGAAACACATGCTTTAATTCACAGCATATGAGTCCAAACATACAGAGACGTTCAGTTACCATCACTTCACTCAGTTTATAACAAACCCTCACTCTTCTCTAAGGTTCTCTAAGGTTCTCTGTGGTTCTGAAGGTCATCAGAGACAGAGAAAAGTCAGACTAAGTATAACTGTTCAGCATTCTATCAAAGATTCTGCTCTGAGTTTATGTTCTACATTCATGAAAATATAAAACTATTAAACAGAAGACTTTACAGAATAACAGTAACACTGTGTTGATTAGCTGATCAGTTTTAGGAACAATCTGCTCTTTTATTCCTAGACTCTTCTAGACTAGTTCTAACTGTACAGTACATATAACTTTATTTCACATGAATACAAGTTATCCGTAAACATAACAGATGTTTTAGTTAATATGTTAATATCACTTAATTGATTCTTAATCATTAATAAAGACTTTAAACATTTATTGATGATTAATGCAGTATTAAGACTGTTAGAATAGTCTCACTATAAAATACACTAACACACTAACGCTAGCATGTATTATTATTATTATTATTATTATTATTATTATTATTATTATTATTATTATTATTATTATTATTATTAAAATATTGAAATGTTTTGATCTTTTTTTCTCAGTCTTGCTTTTTGACTCTGTTCTAGCTGAAAGGTTTTCTCTGTTCTAAATAACGAGTGTCTGCTGTGAATGTAACAGAACTGTGTATCATGTGTGAAACATTAGTGTGTTAAGAGCTGTTGAGAGATGGTGACTGCATGTCTGATCTCAGGACTGGACCAGCTCTGTCAGTGGTGTTGAGGAGGTGGAGTCAGCCCAGTCTTAACATGGGAAGTGATGTCACAAAGAGCAGAAGATAGTGGTTACCTCAGATGTGCTGTAAACGTCATCACAGACTGTTGACATTAAAGAGAGCTGCTTATTTCCTGTCTGATCTCAGGTTAAACACCGGAAGGTGAGAAATGTCAGGCATTTGTGGTCAGTGCAGTGAGTCACACTCCAGCTTGTCTTTTGTTTTGTTTTCTTTTGTTTTGCTTCAGTGAAGATATCAAAAGCAGAAATGACGAAACATATACCACTGAAGTGAGAGCCGGGTTCTAGATAAGTGTTTATCAGATACACACTGATAAAAGGCATCTTTCTCAACACAGAACCTGCAGTCAGTGTAATAAACAGACACATCAGAGAACAGCAGATTTTTTACACTGTTACTAACTTCACACATTAACAGATTATTTATATCATCGCCATCCAAAGAAAAACAAACAACTGAGTTTTTGACTCTTTACATTGTGTTCAATTTTCAGACCAATAGTAATTATACAAACTTGCTTTGAATTTAATCTTATATACATTAAATTATACTGGGTTTTGAACATTGATGATATAAACACAACAAAAAGTGGGATTTTAGTGAAATAATCTTAAATGTACTCTGTATATCATTTTAAGAGTATTAGAAGTTTATTACTAGATCATTTCAAGCATTTTTGTCAGTACAGTGATCTGGCAGTACAGTGGTCAGTCTTACATATACAGTGTAACACAAAATTGAGTACACCCCTCACATTTCTGCAGATATTTAAGTTTATCTTTTCATGGGACAACACTGACAAAATGACACTTTGACACAATGAAAAGTCGTCTGTGTGCAGCTTATATAACAGTGTACATTTATTCTTCCCTCAAAATAACTCAACATATAGCCATTAATGTCTAAACCACCAGCAACAAAAGTGAGTACACGCCTTAGTGAAAGTTGCTGAAGTGTCAATATTTTGTGTGGCCACCATTATTTTCCAGAACTGCCTTAACTCTCCTGGGCATGGAGTTTACCAGAGCTTCACAGGTTGCCACTAGAATGCTTTTCCATTTCAAGATACTTAAACTCCTCCACTTGAGGCAAGGACATCCTCCCAACCTGGAGAGAGCAATCCACCTTTTCCCGACTGAGTACCATAGTCTCGAATTTGGAGGTACTGATTCTCATTCCAACCACTTCACACTCAGCTGCAAACTGATCCAGTGAGAGCTGGAGGTCCTGGTCTGATGAAGCCAGCAGGACCACATCATGTGCAAAAAGCAGACATGGAATCCTGAGGTCACCAAACTGGACACCTTCCACCACTTGGCTATGCCGAGAAATTCTGTACATAAAAATGATGAACAGAATCGGTGGCAAAGGGCAGCCCTGGCAGAGTCCAACCTCAATTGGAAACCAGTCTGACTTACTGCCGGCAATATGGACCAAGCTCCTGCTTCGCTTGTGTAGGGAATGGATAGCCCTTAGCAAAGAGCCCAGTACCCCATACTCACGGAGTGCCCCCCACAGGATACCCAGAGGGACATGGTTGAATGCCTTCTCCAAATCTACAAAACAAATCTAGATTGGTTGTGCAAACTCCCATGCACCCTCTAGGATCCTATCAAGGGTAAAGAGCTGGTCTAGTGTTCCACAACTAGGACTGAACCCACATTGTTCCTCCTGAATCTGAGATTCAACTCTAAGTCAGACTTTCTTCTCCAGCACCCCTGAATAGACTTTACCGGGGAGGCTGAGAAGTGTGATCCCCGTATAGTTAGAACACACCCTCCTGTCCCCTTTCTTAAAAATGGGGAAAACCACACCCATCTGCCAATCCAGGGGCACTGACCAAAAAGTCTACGTTGTTGCAATGACGTGTCAACCAAAACAGCCCTGCAACATCCAGAGCCTTGAGAAACCCAGAGTGGATCTCATCCGCCCCCGGGGTCCTGCAGGGAGTTTTTTGACTACCTCAGGCACCTTGGCCTGAGTGATGAATGAGTCACCTCCAAGGTCCCCAGACTCTGCTTCTTCTCTTAAAGACATGCAGGTGGGATTGAGAAGGTCCTCAAAGTATTCCTTCCAACGGCCAATGATGTCCGTAGTCAAGGTCAACAACTCTCCACCAGTACTGTAGACAGCTCCAAAGCTGCTTGACCGTCTGCCAGAATCTTCGAGCAGCTGTCCGATATTCATTTTCCATGGCCTTACCAAACTCCACCCACATCTGTGTTTTTGCTTCAGCAACAGCCAAAGCTGCAGTTCGTTTGACCCTTCTGTACTCGACGGCTGCGTCTGGAGTCCCACAAGACAACCATGTCAGATAGGACTCTTTCTTGAGTTTGACAGCTTCCCTCACCTGGGGTGTCCACCACCAGGAATGGAGCTTGCCACCCCGACAAGCACCAACCACCTTGCGGCCACAGCTCCAATCAGCTGCCTCGACAATGGAAGACTGAAACACAGCAAATTCAGACTCCATGTCCCCTGCCTCCCACAGAATTTGGTCAAAGCTCTGCCAAATGTGGGAGTTGAAAATCTTTGGCAGGTTCCTCTGCCAAACGTTCCCAGCAAATTTTCACTACATAAATATATAATGCATAATACACAATGCTAATATATAATACATAATAAACACTGCTAATATATAATATATAATAAATATTGTTAATATATGATACACAATAAACACAATAAAAATATAATAAATAATATATATATATTGCATAATAAGCACTGTTAATATATAATACATAATACAAAACACTGTTAACATTTAATACACAATAAACACTGGTATTATATAATACATAATAAATACTGTAATATATAACGCACAATAAACACTTAACATATATAATACATAATAAACACTGTTTACATATAATACACAATACCCAGTGTATATATCATACAAAAAAACGAACACTTAAAATATATAATACATAAAAAAAATACTGCCAATATATATTACATAACAAATACTGTTAACATATAACACACAAAAATCAATATTAATATATATTACATAATAAACACTGCTGTTAATATATAATACATAATACACTCAGCTATATATATAATACATAATAAACACTGTTAATATATATTACATAACAAACACTGTTGACATATAACACACAATAAACACTACTAATACAGTATATCCTACATAATAAGCACTGCTACTATATAATACATAATAGACACTGTTAACATATAATACACAATAAACACTGTAAATATATCATACATAATAAACACAGCTAAAATATAATGCATAATAAACACTGTTAACATATAATGCATAATAAACACTGTTAACATATAATGCACAATAAACACTTTAAACATATAATACAAAATAAACACTGCTGATATTTAATACATAATAAACACTGCTCATATATAATTCAAAATAAACTCTGCTAACATATAATAGATAATAAGCACTGAAAATAAATAATACATAATAAACTCTACTAATATATCCTACATAATAAGCACTGATAATAAATAATACATAATAAACTCTACTAATATATCATACATAATAAGCACTGCTACTATATTATACATAATAAACACTACAGATATATAATACATAATGAACACTGCTAGTATTTCATGCATAACAAACACTTTTAACATATAATGCATAATAAACACTGTTAACATATAATACACAATAAACACTTTAAACATATACAAAATAAACACTGCTGATATTTAATACATAATAATCACTGCTAATATATAATTCAAAATAAACTCTGCTAACATATAATACATAATAAGCCCTGAAAATAAATAATACGTAATAAACTCTACTAATATATCCTACATAATAAGCACTGCTAGTATTTCATGCATAACAAACACTTTTAACATATAACTCACAATAAACACTACAAATATATAATACATAGTAAACACTGTTGTTATATAATATATAATAAACAATGCAAATATTTATTACATAATAAACACCCCTACTATAATACACAATAAACACTTTAAACATATAAAATAAACACTGCTGATATATAATACACAATAAACACTTTAAACATATAATATAAAATAAACACTGTTAATGTATAATACACAATAAGCCCTGTTTATTTATGTTACATATTAAACCATTTTAATATATATTACATAGTAAACACTGCTAATGTATAATATGCACTGTTTATTTATATTACACAATAAACCCTGGTAATGTATAATACATAAACTCTGATCAAAGTAATTTTTTAGCAGAGAGTTTCAGTTTGTTGTAGAAAACTCAGTATGTAATGTACAGACACATCATGCAGGTTTGTAAGACACATCCACTATATGATGTGACATTTACTCATTTTTCCATTAATAAAAATGAATAATCTTAATAACCAAATAATAAGAATGATCTCACACTAGACCAGGCTGAGTTTCTCACTACAGCATTTACAATGTCATATCACACTGATTCCTGTTCATACAGAGCTGTGAGGTCTGCTTATTTGTACTGTTTTACTGCTACATCTCTTTGTTATTGGTACCAGGTGACAGATATTAGCACAGTCCAGATGTTTCTTATTGGTCAGCAGCTGTTGTCTTTGTGTGTATAACAGAGCATTGAGTGGACTGTTAGACTTAGTCTTCTATTTAGATCTTCCTTTCGCTCTTTTATGTTGAGGTTTTACACCAGCATGAAGACTGCAGAACCATCCCCAGAAAAAATTTTAAAAACCTTTAATGATAATCATAACTATCAATATTCTGTGTTAATTCAGCAGTATTACATATTTACAGACTTACATCAAAACATTGCATTATGTGAAACAATTCATTTGTGTTCATAATTAAATTCACAAAGTTCAATTCTTATATTTTATATTCATTTTTCATATTCATCATATATTATATTCATTAACCTTTTAATGTAGTTTAATGTTTAAAAATATTTAATTTTAATGTTGATTAGTATGAAAATGACCTCAGATTATTAGAATATTTCATTTGAGTAAATTTTTATATAAAAATGAACTGAGACTACTCAGTTTCACGGCACATGTGCATGTAATGAGTATAAAATATGTAACAGTTTCCTTTTTTGAATGAAATTCTGAACACTAATGAGTATTTTACATATTGTAATGAAGCTGCACTGGTGTGAAAGTCTTAAACAATAGACAGTGTGCGTGTAAGTGCTGAAGGTGCAGTCTGAGAGTGTAGATTACTCTGAGTGAGATGTTGTGGTTAGTGAAAGTATCAGCACCAGTACATCTGACTGGGAAGAGCTCTTTCCACTGCAGCGTCGCTCTCTGCACTTTCATGTGAGTGCAGTCACAGCTCTGCAGTTCTAAGTTGCCATTGCTTAACTGCCGTATGAAGGCAGGAAATGCTCAGTGCCAGGTAACGGTCTCAGTGTACGTGGAGGTCTTCACCACCCACACATCTCTCACCTCTGCAGCTCCTCACAACCAGCCACTCGAGCTGTTCACACTAACTTTTTCCACTCGCTATCTACAGGCAGAGCACAAATAGGACAGAGGATGGAAATAAAATACCTACAAATTGTACAAACACAGCTTTTACTCTACTGAGCACATTTCTCTCCAGACTGTAATATTATTTATCATTTTTAATTTTTATTCATATCCTTATTGTTTTCTTTTGTTTATTTATTTTTTTGGTTTTCACTGTTTTTTTTTTCATTCTGCAGAATGGTTTGTAAAAGTTCTCCATCATCAGGTCACACACTGCACTGGCTGAACTATGATAAAGTGAACATTCTAATTCTGAATCAATACTATAAAATAATATACAATATTGTAATGCACAGATTTGGCCATGGACAGCATTTGGTAGGTGAATACTCTATTATGCCTGATGCCCATGAGCATGTTTACACATATTTCAGTGCTTACAGAAAGTTACAGTGTATTACACTCTTTAGATGTTCCTTTAGGTACTATATGTACATAAATTATGTCATTTTCATTACATTTAATTCACAAATTAGATTTTTTGTGACTTTTACAGAAACACTTGAGCAATTGTTTTGTGAGCCGTTTTCATTTACCATCTGTTTAGATTCACTTGCATTAACAGGTGATCTGGTGTCTAATTACAGGATTTTTCAGGAATCTGTCATTCCTTTATAACACAAACATTCAGAAGATAACGACTGAGCTTAATGACCATACTGACTGTACCACTATACTGTAACCACTATGTTTAACAGCTTTAACCTTTAGGCAATTGTTATGCATTTCTGTATTTGTTCCTCCTTTCATTTGTTTCCTACTTTTGCTTTCGTTCTCCACCTTTTGGAGTCAGTCTTCAGAACAAGAAGATGGTTGAAGATTTTACTATAAATCCAGTTATCTGGACTCACCAGAACTCCAGTGCCTCAACTTTTAGAATAAAGACAATTGTTTAACTAATCTTATACACAGTAAATCGGCCAGTGTTAAATCAACACTATTAGAGATAAATTAACACTGAGGGTGTCAAAATGTAACACTCACAGTGTTAATTTAACTCTGTTAGTGTTGATTTAACACTGGCAGATTTACTACACAAGGTTTCTGATATTCCTATAAAATCAAACCAACAAATGATACAAAACTAGAAGCCATATCGAAGCCTTTGTGTTGTCTGCTGATGTTTTCCTCATAGTTACAGTCTAATTCAGACTGTGGACACTGAGCGTGTCCTCTATACATGTGGAGAGAAGATTAGACTGTTCCTAACCCGCCACTACAGAGTCTCTTAAAGATGTTCTGATGTAAAATGTGGTATCGCACATAACCAAGTAAGTGACAATGTTACCCCAGGAGTGATGTCATATCCTCTCCATTTTATCCTCCATCAAACAACAGACCTCATTGTCGGAGCATCTGAGGACTCTAATAAATTGTTTTGTGTTGTGTTCAGTGTTCAGTAAGTGAAGAAAGAGGATTAATATAAATGTGGCGAGCCACAAGTCTCCACGTCTCCACTCCCTTCTAATCAGAGCCACAGAGAGCCGTGGAGCCTCCACACTGAGAGGAGCTCAGAGGGTGTGAGAGCTGTGAGTTATGTGGAACTAGAGAATAATGTTAGTTCCCAGCATTGATCCACACAGACATGATGGATGGTGGGAAGGAGTGGATGGAAATGAACATTTTCCTGAGTGTATTTAAGATTTGCTGTCCTGGGAAAACGTCTCGCTGTAAAGTGGATACAACTCCACTTAGAATAAAAGTGTGCATTATAACATTTATTTAAGATTTAGTTCAGCCTAGAGGAGATTGAATTTCTATATTCTGATAGATTAGCTGTGCTGGTATGTGATTCTTCTGTTTAAACCATGATATTAATCAAAAAGTGGTTGAAATGCATGACTTGGTCCTCACATCAGCACCAAAATCCAGAAGCAGGTGATCCTACAGTGTACTCAAAATGTGTTTTTACTCAAAATGTGTCTAATCAGCCCAGACTTGTGTTCTTCTTTAGCTCTGTGCTGGAGTTATGAGGGCAAAGGAACAAAATCAGAGAGAAAATCAGGCTTTGAGAGACTGACTGTGTATTCATATTTACAGATACAGTCAGACACACAGTCAGGAACCTCAGAGGAACATCTGAGCTGATTTTACAGTTTGAGACAGTTTGACACAGATGTATGTTGATTTGCAGTTAGCACAGTGCTGATTGATGGGATATTAACTACTGTTGCCTGTTAGCTACATTAGCCTCATTGCTCCATCTAATGAACACGATAAATATATTATATATAATAAATAAATAAATTTACTGACTGACTACATGAATAGCAGACAATTCTGCACAGAATACTGTCCAATTAAGGCACTTAGGAGTCAGTTATGCCCATAGTGAGTACACAGTAAATATGCCAGTGTTAAATCAACACTATTAGAGTTAAATTAACACTGAGAGTGTTACATTTTGACACACTCAGTGTTAATTGAACTCTAATAGTGTTGATTTAACACTGGCATATTTACTGTGTACACTGTGGGCCAAAACTAGCCCGGCTATATCAGTCATATTCAAGGCTTAAAATATGGTCCTCATGAAGCCCAAACACAACATACAATGCGTACCATTTGGACTGGTCCAACCACCGCAAGCCAACTGTACCATCCCTGACTTATGGTTTCATAACTGGAGTCAGAATGTAATTTTAATGTAAATGTGATTGATTGTGTAATATGTGATGAGTTGTGTCTGGACTTTTGAGGGTTAATGCTGTAGACTTTAAGTTTGTGTGAATTTACAGATCATTGATAGATATGGCTCTCAGGAACAGGGAAAGGGTTCTTCATGTTTTAACAAACAGTTTATCTGGACCATCCTCTAAACACATAAACTCATCTCCACCTCATTAGCATGATTTTTGAAGTGCAGCATTGAGAAATATTCATAGATGCATAAACCGCCTTGTTATGAAAAATGAATTAATTATTCAAAGCTCTTCAGAAAAGAGAAGGAACAGATTGTAAAACATGCCCTGCTCTGTTCTACATTGTAACTTCCACTATCTTTGTTCTGCAATGTCAAATCATTATGACATTATTACAAATCACTATGATCACTGTTCACGGCATCAGTCAGCAGATAAACTGACCTCGTCCATGCCTGCAGGATAAAATAGAGACCTCCTTGGTGAGTACTGGTGGGAAAATATCAATACACTTCAGTATCACAATATTATATTTAGTGATACTGATTCTCATGAACACAGTCTGTATTTATAAAGATTGGTGGTTTGTTTTGGGTTGTGTTTAAACTCCTAACCACTAGATGGCAGTGATGTAATCTATTTTCCACCACTGGATCCTTCCACTCCAACAGAAACAACTAGTGTAAGGGCTCGCTGCTGACAGATTGACTAAAATTACACTTAAAAAATCATAATATATCACAATGTATTAGAACAGCTGTATCATCATACATATTATATCAACAGCCTCTTACTGATACACAGTACTAATGGTGATATCACTGTCCTAAACTATATCACCATAACTAATATTACTATAAACTGTGTAATGCGCATGGGTTATGGAGGAGTCAGGATGCAGAGGTGGTGCAAAGTGAGAGACTTTATTACTAAAAAAAACATGATGAAACAAACACTGTGGCAAACCATACAAAGCTGAGACTGTGGCTATGCTGTAAACATATGACTTAGACAGACCTACATGATTGTACATAAAGAAACACCTACTAACTTCAATGAACATTTAGTAACATCTCCAAACATTTTACATTAACATACATGTTGGAAGCTTAAATATCAAACTTAATCAAAAGGCGGATGAACAAGTAGGGCTGTGTAATCAGACAAGACAGGTGCTGAAGATTAAGTAGACAGGCTGATGTGACGAAGACGGGGACATGAGACATGACGTGGATGTAAACAATCAGCACATGATGAAAAGATGCTGGACAGATGGCACAGGGCAAAACGTAAACAGAAAACAGGTGAGGCGGGGTGTGACACTATGTTTCTCTGCTATGGTTTTAATAGACTGCCTCAAAATAAATGTAATGATTTTTTATTATAATTATAAACTTTGTTCATTATTATTATTAATTTAACTTAATTAAATGACTTAATTATCATGCCTGATTACTTTTGAAGTTAAAAAACAAGCATGTGCAAAAGTTAATGCACCACAAACAAACTTTTCTGCACATTTAAGTGCAGAGTTTCTATTTATTTATGGAATTTACCACATTGTTAAATAATAAAACACAATAGTTAACTGTTGCACACATTTTATTTTCTACAGAATGTTAAATTGAATAAATACAGAGTAAGTTTGGGATTTGGGAAGATGGGACACTTATTTAAATTTAGAACATCAATAAATACATGTTTCACCAGGGGGATAAATATAAAATATCATTCATACAATTAAATAAAAAGATAAAGAAATACAAATAAACATAAATAAACAGTAAAGAGTAACTGAAACCTGACATTTTTATTTGTGACTCTGTTTCTGATTGTGTTTATTAACTGTAACAGTGTCATTGGGTATCTTGCCAGGCACTAACAAATAAAATAATAATAGCTTGAAGAACAAAGTGTAATTTCAGATGTTCTCCTTGATGCTCCTCAGCTGTCAAGTAGATTTGTCAGCAGTACACTAAATTTAACATGAAGTATTGATTACCCAAAGTAGTTATTGATAATGCAGTTATAAAATATTTATCCCTGCAGTATTTCATTACTAATATTCCTATATATACCATAAATAACATGAATACAGTAAGTAGTGATGTTCTCTATATTGATGTTTTTGTTTTAACCCCTTTCCAATCTTCTTCTCTTATCTATCCAGTATTGTTTATAGTTCTGATCAGTTATCAGTACCTGGTTTGGTTATGTAAGATACTGTCCATCCCTTTCAGACATTTCTTCACTCTACCTGAAGGGGTCACTCACATGCAGAAGGCCAGATTTATTCTTCTGTAGATTGTGCTGAAGATAGCAGTCTCTGAGACAAACAGTGGTTCTAGTTCATGTAGGGGTCAGTAGTTAATGGTCAGTAGTTTATAGTCAGTGGTTCATGGTCAGTCGTTTATGGTCAATAGTTCATAGTCAGTAGTTTATAGTAAGTAGTTCATGGTCAGTACTTTATCTGCTCTCAGAAACAGTATTAAGTAAGTTTACAGAGCAAATCTGTAAGTATTTGTTTTGTTTACCTTTTGTACTGATGTATAAATATGTCCTGTAGTAATATCATTGAAACTTAAAATAATAAAATATACAAACTCATACATAATACAGAAACATTTACCTTCATTATTAGACTATTAGACTAAATTAGATTTTCTTGTAATGTTATTATTTTTTCTAGTTGAAGCTGAACTTTTTCAGTAATTGTGAGTCTCACTAAACAACAACAAAACTGATCACTTTCCGTCCGAAGATATCTGATCAATTCTGAGATAAAAACTGATCATGTGATAATCTCATGAGCTTGGAGAGGGGCTTCAGTCACCTGATCTCCAATTGGGTTCTTCAGCTAAATAAAGCTGTCTGTGGATTTGCCTGGTTTAAAATCAGGATTATGGGGTCACACCAGAGGACATAATGTACCTGTGTTCCTCCACTTTTAGAAATATATGGATATAAAATTTACCTTTACAAAAACAGAGACTTATAAACTTTATAGACTTATAAACAAACCAAAATATGTTTTAGATTTTAAATTCTTCAAAGTAGACACACAACTGATGTCTCAAACACATTAAGAGGCAAGAAATGCAAGTCATGAACTCTTGACAAGACACAGCTGTTAACTGAAAGCCATATATATAATTGTCATTATTTACTAAACTAACGAGTGTTAAACAACCCAGGAACATGTTTTATGTCTTACATTCTTCACAGTAGGCACCTCTTGCTTAGATGCAGCTTTCTTGGCATTTTCTCAGTCAGCTTTATGAGGTAGTCACCTGGAATGGCTTTCAGTCATCAAATGAAGAGTCTGAAACAGGATGTTATATATATATATACATTGTGTTTATAACATCCAAACTATGAATAAATGCATATGGAATTATACAATATATATATTGTATAAGCAAACATACATTTCTATACACATTTCTACACTTTTATCATGACTCTTTAATATGAATGGCTGTTTCAGACTCTTCATTTGATGATCTGGGAACTCTCCCAGAATCTAAACAATTATTCCTCAGAGAAATCCACATCCTCTGGAGAACCACATCAGTGTTCCTGTAAAACGGAAAACACTGAACCAGAACCCGCCGTTAACCATCAGTCCAACACTCCACCCTCCACCCTCCGCTCACCACTACAAACCCACCACTGAGAGAACATCAGCACTTACTACTGCACACCAGCTCAACATTAGCTTACTCCAGCTCCTCCATTTATAACTACAGCAAGAACTAACTTTTAAATCTATACTAATTCTGTTCATGTTTATTAACCTTAATCTTCTAATATAATATATAATATATTATTATTATTTATTATTATTATTATTATTAGTAGTAGTAGTAGTAGTAGTAGTAGTAATAATAATAATAGTAATAATAATAATAATAATAATAATATAGTAATGTTTATAAAAGATACTTTAGTATTAAAATATTACAATTTATCATCAGCACTGATCTGAAGACAGATTATTAGTTTGCTGTGATCTGCAGTTTTTGTGAATAAATTAGAATTATGTACAAAGTCAGATTTAATCCTGATGAAGCATTTATTTTGTAACCATGCTTTATTTTTAGATTTTAGATTTAGCTTAATTTAATCAACATAATTATATTAGTCTTGTTTTGTTTTTCTTTCTCTTTATTTGTTTATGTGTGTGTATATTTATTTTATTTTTATGTCTATTTAATGTATATGTCTGTATGAAAATATTTCACATATATATCACATTATTTGCTTTAAACCAGAATAAAGAATAAAGGACATCAGTTTTTCTTCAGGTTCAGAGTGGACACAGTTCTGATGCTGTAGAAGCTATTTTATCTTCTATGATTTATCTGTTTGTTCTGATTGGAGTGTTTGTGTATCTGTTCTGAAAAATTATTTTACACACATAAGCTTTATAATCTCACAGATCACCATCAGTGATGATAAAGAGAGAAGAGCTGGTCCACAACATCTACAAAACAAAAACAATGCAATATAATAATATACAATACAGTATGAATACAAATACAATACTGTATAAATACAATACTGTATAAATACAAATACAACACAATACAGTATAAATACAAATACAACACAATACTGTATAAATACAAATACAACACAATACAGTATAAATACAAATACAATACAATACAAATACATTAGTTTAAATACAAATACAATACAATACAAATACAATGCGGTATAACTACAAATACAGTACAGTACAGTTTAAATACAAATACAATACAATACAAATACAATGCGTTATAAGTACAAATGCAATACAGTATAAATACAAATACAATACAAATACAATGTGGTATAAGTACAAATACAATACAATACAGTTTAAATACAAATACAATACAATACAAATATGATACAGTATAAATACAAAAATAATACAAAACAAATACAGTACAAATACAATACAGTATAAATACAATACAACACACCATGAATATAAATACAATATAATACAATAAAATACAAATACAATACAAATGAATACAAATACAATCTTAATGTGATTAAATATGTATAATCAGTCTGTTTACATGAGCTGCAGTGAATGTTAACATGTTTTAATGTCAGAAAAAGCTGTTGAGTGAACTCATGTTCGTATTAGGCAACCACAGCAGATAAGAGCTCAGTCACAGAGATGGAATAAAGCAGCAGTGTGAGGAGAAACATACACACCTATAGAGAGAGACATTGAGACGAGTGTGGAGATAAAATGATGTTTCCACTGAGGTAAAGTCACTGTGCAGCTCAGAGATCTGCTCATCTGACACTTCTTTAAATAGAAACCTCGCTTCAGCTTACAGAGACAGATTACGCTTTTATTACACATTTATGTGTGTGTGTGTGTGTGTGTGTGTGTGTGTGTGTGTGTGTGTGCGTGTGTGTGTGTGTGTGCGTGTGCATGTGTGTGTGTGTGTCTGCGTGTGTGTGGAGTGAATGCTTTGGCCTCACATCAAAGGCCTCAGTAAGTCTTCACATTAACGAGGCTCTTTGTTTCCTGCCACACTGATTACAGCAGGTCTCTCCCAGCACTGACCACCACTACACCAGTCAGCGTCCAGCCCTTCTCCAGCAGCTCCACCACAGACCAGACTCTCTCTGTACCACCGTTACTACCAACAACATCTACCCCAACTGAAGCTGCTGACTGATCTGATCTGTCTCACTCCAAACACTCAACACACTTATTATTTATTACACATTTATTACACTCACTGTAGTTACTTATTATATATTCCTCCAAACACAATCTCTTTATACGACTCTTTAAGTGTTTTACATCTGCACATTTATAAACATATCTTATATATCTTCTGCCTATATTTAGTAATATAATAAAGCTGTATTATATCCCCTGTACATCCTGTAATATATCTGTAGTATTAGAATATGTTAATGTCTATATAATAATCTTTGTATTGTCTGTAATATAATAATAATAATAATTATTATTATTATTATTATTATTATTATTATTATTATTGTTGTTGTTGTTGTTGTTGTTGTTGTTGCTGCTGCTGTTGTTGCTGTTGTAGTTTTCAGTGTAAAATCTGTAATAAGTGTAAATGAAGTGTATTTGTATTTGAAGGCTGTAAATGTGTTTGGATCAGTGTGTAAAGTGATAAATGTGATAAATCACAGTGCTCACACTGAGGACAGGTCAGATCAGTGGTGAGCTTGTATAAATCAGCAGTCATTTGTTCTTTAAAGTACAAACTTTGCACAGCATGGAGAAGTGTCACTGCTTTTCTTTTTCTCCTACAATTCATTTGGAGAAATAAAATGAGACAAAAATGAGAAATGAGAAAACTTGTGATGTTCTGGATGAGAAATATTTGAGCTCATATTGAGATTCCTGTCTTTAGTAAATAGCACAGCGTGAGACTTTATTTAAATTCAAGAGGAGACTAAATTATTCAGGAGTATTTTTTTTGTTCAGGTCTCATTTGTCTCATTTGATCTAATTGTTTCCTGGGAGAA
The DNA here is from genome assembly GCA_036984385.1 of Crenuchus spilurus. Lineage (NCBI taxonomy): Eukaryota > Metazoa > Chordata > Actinopteri > Characiformes > Crenuchidae > Crenuchus > Crenuchus spilurus. The sequence goes on from BRDA01070036.1 coordinate 16,058, forward strand.
ACTACTGAGATGTTGAGGAGATTCCTGTGATTTTGGATCATTAATATGTTTATAGAAGGGTTTCTGTACAGCGTAAGTCTGAGCAGAGGTCTTTATACGGCTGTTGTGAGCTGTGTAGTCAGTACAACACTGTGAGAGAGAACAAGTCTCTCTGGTTGGAAGGAATGACCAATAAAAAGCACACAAGTGGCTCGAGTTAAACTGTGTTCTCTTGGATGTGGGCTGACCTCAGTGAAGGGATATGATTTAATTAGTTTTCTGCTTTAATGTGCCTGGAGTTTATTTAGAATGTGCAGTATATAATTTTTAGGAACTGCAATTTATCCTGAAGACCATCAAAGTCTGAGCCAAAGAATAGATGCCCTGTTTAACTGTTGAGTGTTTTAGGAGAGATTTTAAAATGATCTTAAATATCTAAATGCAAAAGAACAAATCAGGTTACATGGTTGTTCTCTCTTCAGTCATAGTTTAGTTTTGATGTTCTTTATTTTACCTCCAAAAATAAAATTAGACTACCAAAGGATTCAAATTAAATAATCCAATATACATGACCAATCTAATCCAATCCAGTCTAATTCAGTCATATACATTCCAATCCAAGCCAGGCCAAGCAAAGCCAATCTAATTCAGGCCCTCAAGACTCAATCCAACCCAACCCAAAAGCTTCTGGTCAAAAATTGAAAGCACAACAATACAAAATCAACCAAAAGGCAAAAATAAGCAAAATAAATAAGGAATGAAGCAATGACTGAGGAACATGAAAACATTAGACTCTCGTACAGTTACATGTTGATGAATCAGAAGATCAGACACTTCTGGAGGGTTCTGAAGAGAGTCAGAACCAGAACAAGCCCATGATGACTGTGAAAGTTTCTGAGGAGGTGGGGTGAGAACAGTAAAAAGTACCGTCAGATATAATTTACTATCAGCTCACTCAGTAGGTGTCTGGTAGTATCGTTGATGGTATATCTGATGGTGTCTCTAATGGTATCTGACGTTTCTCAGTTCAGATGTCTGCAGTTCATAAACTAAATTACTAAAAACACATGTTTACCAAATCATGCATAAATCTTATCTCAGCAATTTTGGCAAATATTGACCCTCAAAATACAACAGAAAGATTATAAATAATAAAATAAAATTTACACTCACATCATTTGCTCTTACTGATGTGAATACAGCCTGTAGATGATGTTATCTGTACTGTATAAGAACATTTAAACAGGAATGCTGATGAAACACTGATCCAGAATCAGAGACGAGTGTCTCCTCTACGTGCTGCACAAACATGGACACAGAGAACCGGTCCGTTCCAAGAACTACAAAAAGGAGGAGAAAAGCAGAACATTTAGAAGTCAACACCAGCTCTGAGAAGCAGAATTTCTGAAACAGCATTAAGAAATCATGAGCTAAATGATGTAGAAAAACTGCTTCTGTGAAAAACAGCTGTCTATATTTAATCAAGGCGAATAAACAAGGTCTCATTTATAATTTAGATTTGCATGCATTAAACTGCTGATTTTTAATCTTTTTATTAATATGCATGGATGATATTGTATAAATATGCAGCCTTATGCAAATATTGGGTATAATTTGTGTTTGTATTTAATTCTAATTCCCAGCTGTGCTTCGTTATTTTCATTCAGGGCGATAGATTAACTCAAATATTAAAGCACAGCAAGAGAGTGTATAAATATTTCTCAATTAAAACTCAAAGAACTGTGAAACTATAGCCAAACTCCAAATTCACCAATAAATTAACTCAGGAAGGTGATCTAGTGGTACAAAAGTTCAGGAGATTCTGTAAAGCATCTCTACAGAATTGAACAAAGTTTGCTTTTAATTCAACATGTGGGACTTTTAAACTCTAAAACAACTCAGTGTTCTCTATCTTACTGAATAATAACCTTTAGTAACACTCGCTGGGTCAGAACCTTTCCCATCACTGTGGTGAAACCCTGATTAGATAAGAGCTTCACTGCAAGCAAAGTTCTGCAAGGCTTCTTTGTTACAGAACCATGAACACTCAAAGAACCCTTCACAATGAAAGGGTTCTTTAGATTGATAAAGAAAGTGTTATCAGTTCTTGTCAAAGGTTCTGTATAGCACCAGAAAGGTTCTCCTCTCCTCTATTATTACAAGCTTGTCATTACAATAATAACAGAACCCTATATAGAACCTTTAAGAAAAAATACATAATTTATCAATCTGAAGAACCCTGTCAACAATGAGTGCTCATGGCTGTTTATATAACCACTGTCTTTACTAAACAAACCCTTAAAGAACCACCTTTATGAGTGTAGAACATAACAGTATCAGATGGTAATGAATGCAATTAAAGTTGTATTAACTCCACTCACTTTGTCCTGACCCCGGACTTTTATTTTATTATGTAAAACACCAGACTGTGTGTTCTGTATGTTAAGTGTACAGTTTTTGTTGTGTTGGGCTGTGTGTGGTGTGTTAAGTGTATAGTTTGTGTTGGGTTGGGTTGTGTGTGTGGTGTGTTAAGTGTACAGTGTGTGTTGATATGGGCTGTGTGTTTACTGTGTCTTACATTTTTCATGTTTCTTGTGTTTGGCTGTGAATATACTCTGTGATAAGTGTTTAGTGTGTGTTGTGTTAGGCTGTGTGTGTACTGTGTGTTAAGTGTTTACTGTGTGTTGTGTTAGGCTGTGTGTGTACTGTGTGTTAAATGTTTAGTGTGTGCTTTGGTACGCTGTGTGTGTACTGTGTGCTAAGTGCATAATGTGTGTTGTGTTGAGCTGTGTATGTACTGTGTGTTAAGTGTGTGTTGTGTTAGGTTGTGTGTTAAGTGTTTACTTTTTGTTGTGCTAGGTTGTGTGTGTACTGCGTGTTAAGTGTTTAGTGTGTGTTGTGAAGTGCATAGTGTGTGTTGTGTTGAGCTGTGTGTGTACTGTGTGTTAAGTGTGTGTTGTGTTAGGCTGTGTGTGTACTGTGTATTAAATGTTTAGTGTGTGCTTTGGTACGCTGTGTGTGTACTGTGTGGTTTGTTAGACTATGTAAACACACCCTAACACAACACATAGTAAACACTTAACACACAGTACACACACAACTTAACACAATACATAGTATACACTTAACACACAGTACACACAGCCTAACACACCACACACTAAACACTTAACCCACAGTACCCACACAACCTAGCACAACAAAAAGTAAACACTTAACACACAGTACACACACAGCCTAACACAATACATAGTATACACTTAACACACAGTCTAACAGTCTTACTTTTTGTTGTGCTAGGTTGTGTGTGGGTACTGTGGGTTAAGTGTTTTCTGTGTTTTGTATTAGGTTGTGTGTGTACTGTGTGTTAAGTGTTTAGTGTGTTGTGAAGTGCATAGTGTGTGTTGTGTTGAGCTGTGTGTGTACTGTGTGTTAAGTCCATAGTGTGTTGTGTTAGGTTGTGTGTTTACTGAGTGTTAAATGTTTTGTGTGTGTTGCGTTAGGCTGTGTGTGTACTGTGTGTTAAGTGTTTACTGTGTGTTGTGTTCGGCTGTGTGTGTACTGTGTGTTAAGTGTTTAGTGTGTGTTATGAAGGTTCTCTTTGTTGTGTTCTGTCCCTTTAAGAACTGAACTCTTCTCTGAAACACCCCCCTCCCCGCCCCCCCGCTGAGTATGTACTGAAGCTGTCAATCAGCGGTCGGCGCTCTTTGATCTGCTCGGAGTCTCTAAAGCTGTTTGTTGCTGCTGAGCTTCATTACTTTCATTACTTTGAGTTTGAGGAGCTCCTCCACAGCACAGCTTCACCTCCTCCGGAGCTCCTCCACAGCACAGCTTCACCTCCTCTCTCCCAGCACCAGGAGAAGTTGGTGGTGTTTCTAGTGAGGAAACGGCAGCGCTTTTTCCTCCGGTCTGAAGAGTAAAATGCCGCAGCTGAACAGCGGAGGAGGAGATGATCTGGGTGCCAACGACGAAATGATCTCCTTCAAAGACGAAGGAGAACAAGAGGAGAAGATCCAGGAGAACCCGTACACTGAGGGAGACCTGGCTGACCTAAAGTCCTCTCTGGTCAGTGAGTCGGAGATCAGTCAGAACCCGGTAGGTTCTCTCTGCTTCTTTAAACTGTTTGTTGATCCACTTTAACAGAGTCAGAACTTTTCTCTGACCTTCATGTGGACTCACAGGTGGTCCGGAGGGGACAGCAGGAGGATCAGAGGCTTTACGCGGAGAAACACAGAGAACATGTGGACGAGGGTAAGTGTGAGAGTCAGGAGGAGAGTTTCAGGAGATGATGATCAGCCTCAGAAGGTTACAGTGATGGTCTGTAAGTGTTCTGCAGAAAAACCTTCATCTCTAATGCATGTCTGTAAGACCAGGACTGTAGTGTCCAGCTGTGGACCTGTTGGTGTGTAGATGAGCTGCTGTAGACAGACTGTGTGCTATTTATTAGAACTGATACATAAATAAACTGTCTGATCAATAACTCTGTCCCCGTTAGTCCCAAAACATCAAGATGGAGGGATGTACAAAACACCTTACTCCGGATACCCGTTTCTGATGCTGCCGGACCCGTATCTTCCCAACGGTCCAGTGTCACCATCTGTAAGTGGGATCTTGTTCTCTGTGATATCTGATGCTTTACTGCACACCGGACTTCTGTCTGATCTCTGAGCTTTAGATGAAAGTGTTTCAGCTCCATGACGTTCATCTTTCACTCCTTTTTAAATATTAAGTAGGAAAGAGTTCACTACTAAATCACACGATCACTAGTGATTTTCATGTCCAGTTAAAAGTGTTTAGACTCCAGTTCACGCTAAAGCTTATCAGCTGAGAACTAAAACACTGAAAATGTACATAAACTACAGAAACAGTCTGAACTCACCTCAGTCTTAACCAGACACTCCACATCTACATCCCTCACTCCACTCTGCACACTTCTCTCTCAGACCGCTGTTCTCTGGAAACTTATCCTCATAAACTCTCTGAGAAGTCTGTCAGAACCGGTCCTGTCACTGGGATGGAGCCCTGAAGGTTCTGTGTTCAGTACCTGCTCATGTTGTAATCAGTGGTGTTTGACATTGTATTGACTGCACTCAGCATGTCCTGGCCATGTTGGACGTTTAGAGGAGTTGATGGTGTTTGCTGGACAGGACCGTGTGTGTGTGTGTGTGTGTTTAACTTTTGTTCAGTTGTCTTGTTGTTAATCTGATGTTGAGGTGTGTAGTGCTCCGTTTTCACTTTTAATTTGCTTTGTTTTTAATTTGCTGATAATTACATCTGAAGATGACACAGAGAATAAACTTTAAACTGTGCTGACATTATAAACTACATCTAAACTGAGATTTTAATATATAACATGTAAATATCATTTGATTTCAACACAAACGACATTGTAAGAAAGCCTGAGATTGTGTTGAATACGTCCACTCTGCATATCAAAGTCAACGGTGTAAATAAATGATGAGTGAAAGCTTTAAAGCTGTTTTATTATTATTATTATTATTATTATTATTATTATTATTATTATTATCTGTGAGAGATGTCTGAAGGAGATGCTGTGTTTCTCTGAAGTCTGTACTTTTGTCTGTGGTGCTGTTATAACTGATGTTAATACTGTAACTGACGGCTGTTGCCGTTAGTGACCTCAGACTAGGATGGACCTCCAGTGACTGAAAGAAAGTAAATATTCATTTGAATAGATGCACCTGTTTTAATGGACGGCTCTGCTGCTGGACCAGTGAATGATGTGTTTTGATGATCTGTGAGTTTTGGGGAAGTGACTGATGTGAGATGAGACCAGCTGGAGTCTGATTATAGTCCTAGTAAAGATGGGGACGTAGTTGTTATACTCCGAGCTCTTATGTTCTTGTTTAGAAGGTGAACTGAAGAGCGTAAAACTGATTTTAGAGCTGATGATGGTTTACTTGTGAGATTCTGAGTCTGTCATCTTTTGATGGCAGTAAAATCATCTGCAGGTTCTTTTAGGTTCTCTGCACATTTTGACCTTTTATTCAAATCATTCAATAAAGAAAAGGAGTCGGAGGTTTAGTAGTTTTTAATCTTAATTTTAGTCACTTTTAACTGTGAAGTGAGGATCTGACCACCGGATAAAACATGAAATGTGCGAGATAATTAATTTAGGCAATTGTTTCCTCACAATCACTGAGAAAGGGAGAAAGCAGCGCAGATTTAGTGCCGCCGGACTGCTGGTCCTGGCCGGGTGGGCACTAAGAGTGAAAGCTGTTGAACTAGCAGAGCTTATAGTGAACTTTGAGGATTAACAGAGATTTGTTCTGAATGGAGATCAGTAGAGCTGACTCCACTGGCTATATTCAAAGAGAAAAATGGCCTCGAGCAGCACGTTTGTGTGTCCTGTTGGTTCTCCTTGCTCAGCCCGGTTCTGGAGGAGTCCCAGTCCTGATTAAAAGTACTGCAGGGTTGTTTATTTGTCTGACTGATATTTGGAGAAAGGCTCTGGGACGCCTCTTTGTCTGTGATTCAGGCCGATTTGTAGACTAAGCTGTAGCTTCTCTGTTCTTACAGGCAGTGAACATTCTTCTCATTGTCATGCAGAAAATGGGATTATCTTGATTTTTCTGCTATTACTCTGGGATTCTGCTGTTATTTGTGTATTTGGTGAAAAGCCGAGCGAGCCGTGCTCCAGTTTATGGGATTGGTGGTTTGTGAAAGTGTGGATTTTTCGTCTTTAAAGCACGCTTCCTTGTCTTGTATTGTGGAGCTGTGTCGGCTGCGACTTGTTGGAACAACCTTTAGTTTCTGTGTAAACAATAGGAGGAACATTGGCTTAGAGTCTGTAATCCACCCAGAGAAGCTGTGGGCCCTGCACTTCACGCCTCTGACAGACAGCGATAAGGAGCGGGCGCAGGATTTACCCCCTCTTTAAGAAAAGCTCTCGGGGTAAATTGTTTCTGCCAGTGATTTAGTAACGTCGGACAATGCCGAGCTGTAAAACCACTCCCAACTTTAGATTAGAGAATGAACTCCGTCAAGTCTGATTCAAGTTGTCCTACAGACTGATTTCAATAACAGAGAAAGCTCAGCCTCACGTCGGTAATCCAGCCGCGCAGGGTCGGAGGATGATATTGGTCTGGTTATGAGGTACACTACTCTTTTTGTGGCCACAAGTAAAAGGACAGCAGGAAGCAACAGCATCTGAAGTTTTAAATACAAACGATGATAAGACAACCACCCATCTCCGACTCTTTGAAGTGGATGACTTTAAAGAAGCCTGAAAAGCTGCACTTTTTTGTAGATCCTGGAGAAAACCTCCCCTTTAATACGTGTAATTAGGACTGGACGGTATGACATCATCATCCTGACACTGTTCACAGTTAATGTTGTTGTGTCACGGCTGGTCCGTGGTGAATACTGTGATGTAGGGATCATGTGTGATGATTAGAGCACTTGTGGGACAGATGTTGGATGGGTGAACATCACGTTATTGAGCAGAATGGTGACTAAATTGGTCACTAAAGTGTTTTCTGGATTCTTGACCTGCTGAAATCTCCGAGATGTTCCCACGCAGCACTGATGACCGGTTCCTGCACGAGGGGGGTGGGATGTGGCACCCAGGTGACTCATTGACAAAGACGAGCCAGCCTAAAAGGGGGGCTGAGTTACTTGTGTTTACAAAGGCACGCCGGAGGAGCCATCCCAGCCCAGCTGCCGAATTCTCAGGGAGCAGTTAATAAACTACAGGAAGATGATCACTGAGGGGGAGGGGGACAGAGCAGGCCTAGTCATGCAGATACGCCTACATGGGCCGCTAGTCTGAAGGTTCTAGAGTCTGCAAAGCAACACAGGAACCACGGACTAACAGTGGCATTGTTTGAGCCGCACAAGTTGTTCTTACAAACCGCACAGAATAAAGGTGTGGTCACTGCCAGCTTGTCCTGTGTAAAGTGGTTAGATTACTTTCATTTTGCCCCAAACGAGCGTCTGTCAGTACAGAGATTTGTAATCCGGTTATGCTTCATCTGTTTGTTCTTTTCTCAGCTACTGTATCTGATGCCATCAAAAGACTTTCACTGAGTGAGTCAGTCTGGCACATTTATCAAAATGTAGTAAAAATGAAAGAAAATCCCCCACCTCACAGTAACCATGACTCCATGATCACAGAGCGCAGATGTCAGCAAAGGCCTGATCGGTGACGCATGTCTGATCCTTAAAGCATCAGCTTTGCTGTTTTTTCCCTAAAAATGGCAATAAATGAATGTTCAGAGGTGTTCTGAGTCAGACAGAGGAGTGGCTGCGAATGTTTTTGCGACCCCAGATGTAGAGAGCTGGCACGGCGTCCACCTCCAGACCTCCGCTCAGCCTCTTCTCACCCAGGTGTGCACATGTCCCTCCTGCCCCATTTGGTAAGCGTCACAGCGAGAAGTGACTGTAACCAGGTTAAAGGGGGCGGGGGTGGGTGGTGCTGACTGTGTCGAGGTGTTATGGTCAGTCTTTGTGTTTATCACACCAGCTGTGTGGAACTGACACGTCCCAAATCACTGTTGTGTGCTGAGCTCCATGTCCCTGTTGTCTTTCTGAGGGCACTGAAGTCTGAGGCTTTTAACTCTTAAACGTCACTCTAAGAACTAAAAGCTCATTCCCTGCACAGCAGAAGTGTGACGACTCCTCCTAATGTTATGTGAGCCGACATGTTCATACCCGGTGTCTTACGCAAATGACTGGCGGATGGAAACTGAGGCTTTTTTGGGCCTTTTATCAGATCTTTATGACCTGCTTGCTTTGGTTCCTCAGCGTGAGGCTTTGTGTCATTTGAGTTCATGATGGTTTAGAACTTTATTTCTGAAGTTTGATGCCGCTTGTTAGGTGGAATTTCATACTTGGACGGTCTCTGTGCCATTAAAATGATATCTGAGCCACCCGTAAGCACGTTATGTGGGCTACAGATGTCTAGCTTGGTCGAGCCTCTTTCATCAGCCCAGCTTTGATGAGTGTATGCAGTTGTTCCTGAACTTAAACGCTGCATCATCTGCTGAGAACAGAACCTGTCAGGAGCTCTTACACAGTACCGAGCCTTGTGTGCTGACACAGCAGTGAGGCATTGTGGGTCGTTTTTATGCTTCGGTGCTGCGCTGTGTTAACACGCGGGGTGATGTGAAGTTTTGCGTGCCCGCTCACATGTGCACTTCCATATGTGTGCGAGCGAGGCTCCCGGGAGCGAACCCAGCTGTGGCAGTCGGCTAGGCCTGCTGGGTAGATGGGTATCAGATGGGAGTGGGATTAGGCTGCTGTGATCACACCCACGTGGGCCTGCCCCATGCGGCTGGGGAGGCTCCAGCGGGTCTGGGCCAACACTAATTCGGGGTGTGGGGGGCGTTGGCTGACCCCAGCAGCGGGAAGTGGGACAACTTCTCCATATGTCCCATGTAGAACTCTCTTTCCTTCACTTTGTTCTTCTCTTTCTTTGGCTGTATACTTTCTGAACGTACCCTCTGCTTCTCACATCCAGCCCATAATCCAGCTTCCGCTGATGAGTATTAGCCGAGTCATTTCAGTCCATTAATGCAGTATTAGTGATTGATTAGCTTAGATGTTTAGTCTCACACAGCTGGATACATCAACGTCAGCTCTTGTACACTGATCAGGGAGGAACACGTCAAACAGATCAAAGATTTAACATCTTGGCAACATCTAAAATCAGCTACAGGGACATCAATGCTGGTTTATCACAGTCCAGCAGAACAATCCCACTGTTTTCCAGATGAAGCCACAATGTGAAGTTGTTGATCATGGCGAGCTTGTTTCTTTTCCATTACTGGCTCCATCGTAGGCAGCATCAAGATCGAAGTCTCTGAAATTAATTAGAATCGGCTCCACAATCCACAGAGCTGCGTTTGTAGTTCAGTCGTGTTCGGCTGTTTCAGCTGTTAAACGTTGACTGGGATGAAATGTAAAGTACAAATATAAACTAAACTGAGCGTCTAATGCTTATCTTAGTGGTGAATCCCACAGTGTAACCTGTAGATCAGTGCAGGTGTGACACGATGAACCACCACTGTGTTATCTTGGTGCATTTCCAACAAATGTGGCAAAACAGTTCACAGTTATTTGATTGTAAGCTGTGAGAATCTTGACACAAGTGTTTCTTTGTGTTATTATGGGTCTTTAGAGATGACGAATGCACTAAACTTTCATATCTGTCCGGATGTGTCAGTGTAACCTTTAGAGTACTGTACACCCTCACTGAGAGTGACCATCAGAGCGGTCCGGTAGGTCAACACCAGAGCAGCCTACCTGAGTCCACTTCCACTAAGAGCTTCAGCTGGAAATGAAATACTGAACCACCACCAAGTCATTCATCTAAAAGGAGGGGCGTCCCACTTCTCCTACTCGCTCCCTCTCAGATGTTATGGAATGTGGTTTTCCGTGCGGTTTTTGTACCCTTATGATCGTCCGGGGCCAACTGGAAACCATTTCGCTGCCATAAATAGAGCTCTGCTTGTGGGATTGAGAACAAGGTCTTTGTAGATATAAAAAAATGGATGTTGAAGAACAGCTTCCAGGCTTTAATGATCAACATTAAAGTAGTGAATATTCTCCATCTGTTCACTTCAGAAGTGTTCTGATGCTGATCATAATCACCTGTTAATGTCTGAAATGAAGAGCTGAGGGTACTGAGGGCTGGCAAAGCAGTCATTCAGGGAAACCCCCTCAGCTTTTATTTGTATGTTATAGGTCTGTCGGTGGGTTTAGTGCAGGCACAGCAAACAAGTAGCTCACAAATACACACTCACAATGATTACATTACCCCCTATTTAACATAACCACACTTTTATACCAGATATTACATCTTTACTCTCTCACAAACTCAGTGTGAACGCTGTTATGAAGTAAAGAAATGTGAGTAAAACAAGTGTTAAAGTGTGTTATAACACCTCTAGGGAACAGCAGTGAGTGATGTTTGTTTAGTTGAGCTGTGTCTGTGGTTAGTTTGGCGATGTGAACAGAGACGAAGATGGTCAGAACTGGTCAGAATTAAATTATTAAGCACAATTATCAATTATAATCATCAGCTAAAACATAGACATTTATGTGTGTGTGCGTACGTGTTTGAATATGTGTGTTTGTGTGTGTGTGTGTGTGTGTGTGTGTGTTTGAATGTGTGTGTGTGTGTGTGTGTATAGGTGAGTGTGTCTGTGTGTATGAGGTGTGTGTGTGTACGCGTGTTTGAGTGTGTGTGTGTGTGTGCGTGCGTGTGTGTGTGTTTGAATGTGTGTGTGCGTGTGTGTATAGGTGAGTGTGTCTGTGTGTATGAGGTGTGTGTGTGTACTCGTGTTTGAGTATGTGTGTGTGTGCGTGCGTGTGTGTGCGCGTGTTTGAGTATGTGTGTGTGTGTGTGTGTTTGTGTGTGCGTGTTTGAATGTGTGTTTGTGTGTCTGTGTGTGTGTGTGCTTGTTTGAATATGTGTGTGTGTGTGTGTGTGTGTGCG
>BRDA01070038.1:0-11932 GCA_036984385.1 Crenuchus spilurus
GCTCCTCTAATTCCCTTTTTCCAACTTTTAAACTCCCAGATTTCTCCTTACCAAATAAGGTCTTCACAAAATTAAAAGGATTCCTAAAGAATGCTACCCTAGCATGTTCCTTCTTTCTCCTCCTTTTCCTCAAGTTATCTGCTCTTCTCAACACTGCCAGCCTACCCTTTAGCTCTTTCTGCAATACCTCGATGGCTTCCCTTTCATCTTCCCCTACTCGCTTCCACTGTTTCCTAAGAGCCATTAACTCCTGTACTAGTTTATCTATTTCTACTTGCCGTCTTGACTTCATAATATCTTGTCCCCTTTGCTTTTTCTGCAAACTGCCAAACCTTGCCATTCCATATTCATAGATAACTTTACCTAAACTATTCAATTTCTTCTCTGCTGAGCCTTTCAAACCAGCCAAAATACCTTTCAAATCATCATTTATACACTTCCACCCTACTTTATCTACAGCAGCTGGCCATTTTACTTTAATTCTCTTCCCAATTCATTTCTCTTTCTCCCCTTGTTTCACCCTCTCCTGCTCTCCACCATTCCTCTGTAACAGAGGTGTTGATATCCTGTGAACTGTGGTGAGTGACCTGTCGCTGGACTTCAACCGACTGACTTGAACAACTTCGTAACAAGTACTGTTCAAAGTACTGTATCCCCTTATCCAAGTGGAGGACATTCCATTCACTAGTGTAATACTGAGTAAAAAATGACCTAAATCTAAACTTAATCTTATCAACCAAAGATCAGTACTTCTGCTCTTTTAATTTTCCTAAAACCGGAAGGAAAAAGACACATTTCTTGTGAGGACCAGTAAAATGTTTTTATCTGTCTATGTCATATTGAATAATTTTCCTCAATAAATAAATGAGCAAGTATAATATTTGTGTCTCATTTGTTTATCTGTGTTCTCTTTATCTACGTTTAGTACCTGTGTAAAAAATCTGATGATGTTTTAGGTCAAATTTATGCAGAAATATAGAAAATTCTAAAGGGTTCACAAACTTTCAAGCACCAGTGTGTATAGCTAATGACACACAATGGCTGAAACTGGTGTAGACACTGACCAAACTGACAGCCTGACAGGGCAGGAAAACTTAAATACACAGACATAACACAGCAAAATGACATGAATCGTGACTATATATATCTACCAACACTCATAAGATATGGCAGTGGACAGTCACTGGCTCAGTATATTTTAGACTGGCTCAGTCTTTGGGGCCCTTAAGTGTCAGTCTTCAGTTCTTTCTAGAGAATATAACTGTATCAGATTGTGTTGTAATGACTGTATCTGTAGTTGTAGTGACTCTACTCACCCTGTCCTGTCTCCAGACATTTAGTTTACTGTTTAAAACAATTATACAGTTAGATTTAAGAGTGCAGCTACATTGTATGGACTTGGCTGGACTAAAATATACCCGTGTAGAACCATTTTGTTCTGACATTCTATCTTACAGGTCTACTTTGAAAGGTGTACTGTACTGACTGTAGCTCTGGGCAGTTTATCATCCTCCTCTACCCAATTCATCAGAGATATTTCTGACCACAGGATCTCTGTTATACAAATATTATTTGGAGAGTGGACCATTCTCAGCACAGCAGTGACACTCACAAGACAACAGCAGCTCTGTGGACAGAAACTGATCACTGATGATAGGCTAGAGGTTGGCTCACACAAACCGTACCACAGCAGTAGAGTCTCTATAACTGCACACCAGCAAAGTGAAGCTTTAAATTAATTTCCTCTACTACTTATCACCTTTCCTTTCTTTGTGAAAGACTAAAGGACTAAGGGTCTACAGGACTGGTTCAGTCCATTTTGATGGGCATGACTAAATCCAGAGAAGCATGGCAAGGCGCTTTAACAAGGCAAAGCTGTTTGCACTGTTTGGTAATTGGATTAGATCTTAAGAAAGATGGCCTGATTCAGTCAGTTTATCATATCCATTCATCAGATCATATCATTCAGATGTAATGATATGACATTTTCATTATGGAGTCCATTAGTAAACAACAAATGTACCCGTGACATGTAATCAAATGATTTTCTTTTTCTTTTCCAAATGGATTTACAGCGGAAAGCTTGGCATGAAAACTCAATCTAAACCTCCAGCCTACAAAGTGGTTTATCATTTACTTTGACATTGTCTTGATTTTAATTACTTTAGGTGAAATAAATGAGACAATTGTGCAATCGCCGGTGGAAGGAGGAAGAGGTATGATGGGGAAATGATGCGCTTGGGTAGAACAGTTGCAGGCCAAGATGCCATATCATCTGTAATTGATATGGCCTTTCCCACCTTGCTTTGGGTACTGAGTGAGCAATGTATCTGATGATGTCCTCACAGTTCCTAAACCTGGAGCAGCAGCCTTCTCTGAGAATAAATTCATAACGCCAGTAAATCCACAGGCTCTGTATGCATTCTGAGTCATCTTTATTCCAGCTCAGCGATGAAGGGCTTTCAAACCAATTCAGCCTGTAGTGAACATCAGCTGCACAGAGTGTAAATAAGATTCAGATAGAGCTTTATGAGATTTTTAATGATGCCCCCCAGGCTGAGATCTGAGATACTACAATACAAAAAGTCTAGGTTTATGTGTAGGTAGCAAAAAAAAAAACCTCACAAACATTGTACCAGCAGCAGTTTATTCACTCTGACAGCATAACATGTACACTGTTTTTTAAGGGGCTAGCATACATGTGTCCTTGTCACTTGTGGCTATTGTGCCAAATTTGAACTTGAATAAAACATTGTAAGGTTTTAATCTAGAGTATGTCAAATGTTCCCTTACACCCTTGCAGTTTATCTGAATGTTCAGCTCTACCATCACCTGGTAATCAAAGCCAGAGTCAGTTTAGGCTTTAATTCCTCTGTACTGAGCTAATGCAAGAAACCCGTAGACGAGATATAATGAAGGACCCTCACATCTTTACCACCCAGCCACACTGTACAGTTTCTCTATCCATAAGATGTCATTGATTATACACAAGCTTTGGCTAATATTGTGTAAATGTTTTCTAAACATTTGGTGCAAACATTCTCAATGTAATGTTAATGTAATGTTCTAATAATTGCCTTAAGTGGCATTGATTCACAGTTCACACTTCCATAGTCCACAGATATATGAACTATATCCCAAGTGTTGAAGAAAAAGTGAACATTACAGCAGGGAGGATTAAGAGCTCATACCTCATAAGACCCACTAATGAGGGGCTAAATTCCTATACACTGAATAGACAGGTATAAGTAAATGCACTGGTTTCTGTGACATCACAAAAATAAGACATTAGAAATGGGCTGTTTTTGACATTTTGTTTCCATATATAGAGTACATTTCGAAACATTAACAATGTTTACATATCACACCTTGATTTTAGAAAAGGAGAATTAGGTTTTAATTATCTGTTCTATGGTCCCTTTACCATAAAGCTGACTTGTAATAAGTTTTTAATATGATGGACGGATGGTCCCTTTAATACGATTAATGTGGCCTTGAAATAACAAACTAAAATATCCAATGTTCACAAAAGTAACTTTCACTTTTCTGCCCTTTACAGTGAATAGGCCCATAGAAATGGTTCAAAATTGTCTTATCATCACATTTATATATCTGCTTGCTCTGCTGAGCTTCAGATTTGAAGCAGAGGCTGCAAAGATGTCTGAAACTAGAACCAATGTAATGATTTAGTGAGATATAGCAGAGCATGAAGGTTTAGTCAAATAAAAACATTCTGTGTTGTTTCACAGCAAAATTAAACAAGGGAATGTTTGAAATACAACCTGAACATATGTTTAAATTATTTGCAGTTACATTTATGCTGGAGGGACAACACTGTCTCTATACTGTTTGTTGCCTCTACATGATTGAATGAAAATATGGTAATAATACAATAAGGCCATACATCTAATACATCTACAGTTTATATTGATGTTAACAAACAGGCTGCTTGGTCACATAAATATAAACCATTTCCCCACTATATAACGCAGATGATCTAACCCTTCCTCAGGCCTTACAGGGCTGGCCAGTTCATAAAAAACCCCAATATTTTATTGTAATTTTTTATTATTAACGCTGCAGTTATATAGTGCATTTCTCAAACTCAAGGATGTTTTACAATCAACACACTCCCTTTACACACACTCAACCACACACACTGACGAGAAGCGGCAGCCAGTCACGCACAGCGTACTCTCAACTGGAAGAGACCGTCCACCTGGAGGACTGCATCGAGCACTAGGGGTATCACCCAGGACAGAGTGCTAAACATATCTGGGCATACACACATACATACACATTCATACACACACGCCAGGGTAATTATTTTTTAGAGTATCCAAATCACCTGATCTCCATGTTTTTGGATTGTGGGAGTCCCCAGAGGAAACCCATGGAGACACGGGGAGAACATGGAAACTCCACCAATAGATGCCATTAAATAGCTAAATTAAATTATCAGCACCCATATTGAAACAATGGCTGATAATTCCAACTGATAATTTGTGTCCTATTTGTAACTTGTACAATGAGGAATTTTCCTTCCTTCATTTAGACCCTAGATTGCTCTCATCTGGTGACTACATACAATGACCATTATGTATTATAATTTTAAGGAACACAACATTATTTATATATTAATAAAATAGTTTGTTTAAATGATCCGTATGATATTGGTATCTGCCACAATTAGTCATTATGTTATGTTGTATATCAGTTCATCTCTTTTTTACACATTAACACATTTGATGTTTTAATACTACATTCTATAAAACCAGTGTTGTGTAAAAAGAAGTTTGCGCAGAGCTTTGTTCAATCCCCGCTACCCCATTCAGTCAATTTCAGATCAGATTGTCCAGATTTTATGTGGGTGGTGGACCACACAGTGAGCTGTTCTGGTATGACCTATGGTGCTTTTTCATACGTCACTACTGTACTTAGAGTGGACCACTATGCAAAAGATATTCAGAGCAGCTCTGTGGTAAGAAATTGATGGAGAGCTAGAGGATGGGTAACAAACTGTGCATCAATAGATGAGCTACAGTCTTTAACTGCACACCAGCAAGATAAGGATAAGGTTTTGATAAATGGGCTGAGGGTTTACTGCTTAAAGAAATGGTTCGGCAACAAATGTACAGTTTTTGACTTACAGAGTGGCCAAAACATGTTTGAGGTCCTTTACTTTAGAAAAGGAGCTTCTTTAGTTTTCTCCAGTCTACAGCTGGGAGGCTATCAAACACTAGATCTCAGTAGAGGAGCACATGTAGCAGAATGAAGTCTGTAGCTTGCAGGGCAGTACTGACCTCTGCAGGTCAGTATTAATACTGCTTTGAAATAAATAAATAAAAAAAAAACTAAGAAAGACTCATAATGCAATGATGACATGACCACATGCCAAGTGAATTGATAAGTGAATTGCATTTGGGGAGAGTATTAGAAATGTGTAGAAATGACAAACAAATCTAAAGTGTCTATGTTTTTCACTTTTAATCCACTTGATGTTTATTGTAGCATCATACAGAACTCAAACTGTACATTATATTGAAATAGAAAGCATAAGAGATGTTTAAAGGTGACCAGATTTTCACCAGAAAATCTCCATAATGTTGCAGTATTTTCACCTGTAATACAATGAGATCATATGGAAATCTTAAGAAGATTTAAGCTTGTTAATGACAGGAGCCAATATGAGCTCAGCTATTTCTCATTCAGGACTAAGAGTGCTCTCAGTTCTCATGCTGTAACTATTATAATAGATCAGAAGTGTCTTATGGCTCCATTTTCTCTTAAATGATTTCTTCTAAAGAGTTTCAGAACTTATTTAAGTCTCCATTAAAGAAAACATTTGAGCAATAAAATTACCTCTGGGGTCATTAATTATTAGTGTGATTTGAGTCACATCTTTTCTTTTATGTTCATAGTGACATTATTACATGTGACAAGTGACTGATAAAATGCAACCGATAAAACAGTCAAAAAATTAGTTTTAAAATTTATACTTAAATATTAAGAGTTAATTTCTAAACATGTATATTATACAGAATAGTACATAGTATAAATCTAGTTTAATTCTTCCCACTCTTTGGTTCCCTCGTGTGAGTTTATAGCAAAGTGTTTTAGTTCATGTCCCATTTAATCTCAAATGGAATGTCAACATTCTTCATCTTTTCTTGATAGATCTGATCAAACATCTCATTCTGGGCTACAGTGAAGGCGTTTTTCCAGTCTCCTACAGTACCTGCAAGAAAGCATACAAGACAAAATATATCACACATTTAGCTTATTTGCTGTGTTTCTGTTAATACAGACTTATAAAATCTAAATTCTTCTTTTAAATTGACCATAACCTACATTTTTCCAGATTATGGAAATATAAATTATGAAGTAGATTATGCAGTAGATTATGAAATATAAAAAATAATTTGTAGAATTATAAAAGAAAAAAAAAGTTAAACACATGGTAAATCAACAAAAAATATAAAATAAAGAATAAAGACCAGAAAACAATCCAATAAAACATAATAAAACAGATTTAATTAAAAAAAAACATATTTTACAGTAAACTAGGATAAGAGTGGCATTAAAGAATAAAAGTGTGGGTAAAGTGTCTTAAACTGAGCTGAAAGCTGCTCAAACAGAAATGTTTTCAGTCTGGATTTAAAAGTGGATGCATCCAAAATCACTTACATCCTTACAACATAGCAGGTGAAAGCAGCAGGCGAGAATGACTAGTGTGTCTGAATATGCAGGATTCATCGAGCAGTACACAAAAAGTTCCCAGATTACCTAATGTGACATTCTGAAGTTATCCCATGATTCAACAGAAGTTGTGAAATCATATGAAGCTCAGGGAAATAGTGGAAAGCAGAGGTGTGTGTTTACAAAAGTAAGTAAAATACAAAATGAAACATATGAGTATTTTTTGTGTATGTGAGTGGGGCTTTCAGTGAATGGACCTTTATATTGCTAGTGTGATCATATGTCTAAGAACATTGGTAAGATGGTGGACATGGTGTGTCCGAGGTTGTCTGAATAATACACACTTTCTTGCTGAAAAACTACTGTTTGAATGGTTGAGTAGTACCTACTGTAGTACATACAGTCTAAGTATGTGATTTCAGATGCAAACCCTTGTCTGCAGTCAGGACCTTCAAATATTCTGTCAACTGGTTACAATTAAAAGCAGCATAATAACTAAACTCCACTTCTATGTGTTTAGTCTTTATCTTACGCAAGACTAACTGACTGGTTTCTAGTGATATGAGAGTTCATCTCAGCTCATATTTCTGTAGCACATTTAATAAGAATGTTGGTCCTACACCACTGAATGGTTTATAGTCAAGAATCTTAAATTCTATTCTATAACATACTGGTAGTCAGAGAACTCTTGCAACTGCATTCTGAACCAACTGAAGCTCATCTTTATTCAGCTGCAGAATGTTTTGTCTTATCCAGTTAGTGATGCACTCAATGAACTTAGTAAGTGAGTCAAGTGGACCCCAGTCATTTGTGAAAGGGGACAGGAAAATCTGAGTATCATATGCATAGCTGTGATAAGACAACCCATAATGTCCCATGACCAAGAGGGAGCATGTATATATTAAATAGAAGAGGCACAAGAACTGAACCTTGTGGGACACCACAGGTCACTGGCATCTTCTCTGAAATACGCATTTCTTGCAAGTAAGAACTGAACCATTTCAGAACTGTACCTGAGAGTACCACACAGTTCCCAAGTCTGTCTATAAAATGTTTGTTGTCAGCAGTATCAGAAGAAGCACTGAGATCAAGCAGCAGTAGAACATATAGACTCTGTATTTTAGTGAATGTCATTAATAACATTATTTAGAAGCACATTATTTAGGCTTCACAATTGCAGTTTTTAATGAATAAGTAAACTCTCATCTATTATGTCTGATGCTACAGAGTGCAACATTCTTTAAAAAACTTAGTTGATACTGGCTGCACGTGGATGGACTGAGATGCCTTTAACTGTATCAAAATGTTTCAGTGGTAATAGCATTAAACTGGGACATTTAACCATTAACTCTTCGTGTGGTGATGGAGAGGATTCAGGCCCCTTGGTGGATATGGATGTACTAATGGCTTTTGTAGTATTATGGATTTTAGAGTTAATAAAGGAATTAAACTCATTACATACCTCAGCTGATATTAAATCAAGAGTAAGAGGCCAGGTTGTGGCTAGTCCATTGCCAACCACTAGAGGGAGGCAAGAAACAGCCCAAAACCACAGCAGATTGGCACCACCTGGGGGAAGGTCTACTTAAGAGTCTGTTACAGCCCAAACAGTGTCACTGTACAACAAATGTGTGCAACCGACTAGCCAGTAGTCTGTGGTTTTCAGATGAGGAAGTTTACTCCCTCATCTGTGTACTCATCGTGGCTTGACACTTCTCTTAGGTTGAGTCACCACCACAAGAGTTGAGTAAATTAAGTCACAGTAGCTGTTGTAAAACTCAAAGAAAAGGAGAAAGTAAAAATAGACAAGGAAATTAAATATCTCCCATCTAAGGAAAAAATGGGAATCAAGGTTCTCCCGTTTAGTTTACTAGTTTACTTTAGGTTCTTTATTTGGAGTTTTATTTTTAAAGAGTATATTAAACTCCAGCCTTCTCCCCAGGCTTGTCTTTGTCTCTAAATTCTCAATCTGCTGGCCAAGCAGTATCAGACTGTTATTAGTATAATAATGCAGAAACTGTGTTTATTCAGAAGAAACAACCAGGCTGACTTTGAGGAAATAGTCTGTTCTGTTGAAGGAGAACTTGCTGGCAGTGGCCCACTACAGGGCTGTCAGTGGTTACATCTCCGTGCCATTCAAAGAGGGCATGCAGTTTCACAGGAGACAATGAGAATGAATCAAGATGATGGATCCTGAAGGAGCCCTGTAGTTGGCCACCTGCCTGTGAGTCCAGCAGATAGAGTATTTCTTTATTGGTAAATCCAATATGGAAGTATAACTTTAACAAATCTTCAGCGTCCCTTATTTTATCAGATGAGATTGCTACTTTTTGGCCATGATAATTTGACTTTGCTGGCTTTAATACAACTTTATTCTTGTAATATTATGACTCTATTCTCGTAATATCATGCAATCTGCATTCAGCCTTCTGAATCTCCCTATTTTGAAACTGAACTACAGAGGGCATTTCTCCATAGTGTTGTCTGTTCACACACAAAAATATATTTTTCTCTACCTGGTGTAATCTCAAACATAAAAATTTTTTAGCTAAAACTATCCAACAGAACAAGAATCGGATGGTTTGCTTGAAGTGCACATTTTGCTCATGAAAAGTGTAGCTGTGCCTTCACTTAACTCTTCTCTTAAAACAAACCCATCTGGACTTGATTTTTAGTGAGGTGTTTTCTAGTTCTAGTGTTTTCTAAAGAAAACTGTAATGATCTTACAGAGCAACACCCTTAACAGAAGCTGCAATGTTGAGAGACTGAGAACTACATCCACAGTGTGGCCATAACAGTGTGTGTTCCCAGTCACATGCTGTGAGAGAACAAGAGTACAAAATGGCACAGAGGTTTATTTGTTAGGTTATTCTTACTGGGATTGTCAAATGTAATTTAAGATTACCAGCAATAACAAAATGGTCAATCAAATAACTATAATGGTTATAATGGTTGAAATAAAATAAGTATAAATTTGTCAATAAAATCACCATTGTATTTCAGAGGCCTGCAGACAATTACTAGTAGTATTTTTGCTAGTATGCTCCATTCAGAATTGTGCAAATATACTGAAATTATGTATTACCGAATAATAACTGCTTGCACTAAAAAACCATCAGAGAAGCTTGACCACCATCTTTCCTGCTAGCATGTGAAGCATAAAAAAGTTTGGTTGAGCTGCAGTTAATACAGCTGCAGCACTGCATTCATAGACCATGTTTTTGTTGAGCATAAAATGAAGCCTATGGACTGTAATAAGATGAGATTTACTTGTAAGGGATCTAATATTTAGAAGAATGCACTTTAACCTGTACACTCTGTTCTGTAAGCTCTGACTTTTTACATACTGAATGTTGTTTACATTAACTTTATCTGACTTGTGCTGCCTGTTCACTCTGTTTCTGATAAGAAATTAAATATGTGAAGGAACACAGGGTCCAAGTTCACGTCCTTGTAAACATAAATGGCTGATATCACTGTAGCTGCTGGGACCCAAAACCTGACTGCAGTACTTGAAACTGGGGTGACCTTTTCCTGTTCAGTGGATATGGGTGAATGAGGCTCCGGCTGATGATGAGGTAGGGAGCACAGTTAGCTTGCAGGTGGTGGAGGGGCTTGTCTCTTTACTTGAAGAGATGCAGGTGGAGGTGAAGTTCACTGTTCATTAGGAGAGAGTGTGGGGGATAGAAGTAGAGGCATTAGATGGAGAAGTTTAGATGATTCTTTTGTGAACCTGAGGACTGGCTGACAAAGACAATGTCAGGATCATACTAGCTGATACCAACTTCTCTATTGTTGCTGGGAGGTTCAGGTGGGGTGAAAAGGGAGTGGAAATCTATGACTAAATTGATTTCTCTGCAGGCTCTCTGAGAATTGCAGATTGTGATGGCTGATAAGGGTGACTGTTATGGCTCTCATGCACTGTCTGCAAGTAAGTCATCTGTACCTTCAGCTTGCTGAGTGTAGTAAAGAGATCCTTATCTTTCAAAAGTCCCTTTTAAAAAATTATAATTTTACCAAAATGAACACAATACACTTCACTGTGGTGTATTCAGAGAGTAAAGTTGGGATATTTCTGTTTAGCACAGAGACTGTGATATTTGGTTGACATTCTACTAAGAACTTTGTATTCTTCACACCAGTAAAACTGTAATCCCCAATAAGAAGAGTGTTTGTGACTACAGTGACTGACTGTTCTTTCTGCATTATCAGAGAGGTCTTGCAAAGGTTAACCCCTTTCAAACCTTTTGCCGTTTGCTATTTTGAGCAATTTTCACATATTTTGCGGTACCTTTGTTCGGTTTCGAATATTATTTGAAAAACACTGGATTTCAGTGGCTCATATGAAAGTACATACTTGTGTTCCAAAAATGGAAACATTGGCTTTCACTTTTTGTAATGGTAAACTACCTCTTATAGACAATAAAATTGTGTATATTAAAAAAAAAAAAAAGAAAATCGCCTATTTTTTTTTACATAAATCTTAATATCTTCACAATACATGTTGATATCAATTTGATTCTGCTCAAAAAAATTGCACTAACTACATGTCCACAAACCACCAAAAGTTTAGAAAGTTACCTATAACCTGTAGAATGTTATAGAAGATTTATCAAAGAATGGGACAGGCGTCTCCAAATGTACACAAGTCCAAAAATGGCACATGTGTATTTTGGTTCAAAACTACTCCAAATTGCCCCCAAATTACTCTAAATCACTTTAGATTACCTAAAATGATCAAAATGTTGCAAAATGTAAAAGTATATTTTTAAAAGTATTTATTTTTTAATTTTTATTAATAATAATAATAATAATATTAGTTTATTATTAATAATATAATAATAATCTGTAGTTATATTAACTACAAAAACATCAAAATCAACGTCAAATCTTCTCTAATACATCTCTGTGTGCTTTTGAGTCAAACAGCTCCAGAGACGCGCAGGCACAGGCACATTCCGACCCTCCCCCATGCGCCCACCGGTTACATTCCTCTTGTTGCCAGGCAGAAAAAGCTTGAAGGGTCAGGTTTCGTGAAAATGGCCGTGTTCATGTTTAAACATGAAGTCAGCTGATTACTATTCAACACTTAGAGTTACTGTATCCTGCGTTATTTGCATAATAACCTATGGGCATATGTATTTATTCATGGTCCAAATGCACCAACCAGAGAGATATCTGTCCTTTGCATGCCAATATCTAAGGCTCTGGTTGGCTTAAAGAGTCGAATGAG
>BRDA01070039.1:0-28427 GCA_036984385.1 Crenuchus spilurus
GAGTAGTTTTTTCACCAAGCACTTTTTTACTCTTACTCAAGTAATTATTTGGATGACTACTTTTTACTTTTACTTGAGTCATATTATTATGAAGTTACAGTACTTTTACTTGAGTACAATTTTTGGCTACTCTACCCACCTCTGCTAATAACACTATTATTATAAACCGTACTAATAACACTATTAATAGTAGCAGAAGAAGTACTAATAGCAGTATTATTTGTTATTATTAAGACTACTAACAGCAGTATTATTAGTTATTATTAACAGTACTAATAACATTATTCAATGATTTTCACATTATAGATTATTAATTCAAGTAGTTGACCTTTGCCCTGTTGTTGACTGTTATAATTGTAGTCTACAGTGCGTGGATGCAGGAGCATGGCGGGGTCATTGTTAACATCATCGCTGACATGTGGAAGGGCTTCCCTGGCATGGCGTAAATATATTCTATATACTCTCTGTATACTCTAAACAAACTCTATACACAATCTAAATACACTCTGTATACTCTATACAAACTCTATACACACTTTATACAAACTCTGTATATACACTCTGTATATGCTATACAACCTCTATACATAGTCTGTATACACTGTATACTTGATACAAACTCTATATACTCTGCATGTTATATACAGTTTATACACACTCTGTACACTTTGTGTACTCTATACAAATTCTATGGCCTATACACACTATTTACACTTATACAAACTATACAGTCTATACTCAATGTTTATTCTGTACAGACTCAATACACACTTTTTACACACCTATATACACACTATACATTCTGTGCACTTTCTGTATACTCTATACACACTCTATGAACACTGTACACTCAGCCAATCAGAATCAGTCAGAACAATGATGATGATTTGAAATGTGAAGTTTGATGTTTGTAACACATTCCTGCTGGTTTAGGTTCGGTTTTAAAACTAAATACCAAACAGCAGGTGCTCTAATGTTGAAGTGTTTCTCGTTAATGTGCCAGACATACTGGTGCTGCACGGTCCGCTGTGGACAACCTGACCAAAAGTCTGGCCATAGAGTGGGCTCACAGTGGTGTCAGAATCAACTCAGTTGCTCCAGTAAGATAAACTAATCCTGAACTAATCTGAAACTCTGGCTAACTCAAATCCTAGTTTACAGTCACCCTAAAACTGTGTGTGTCTGTGTGTGTCACAGGGAACGATCTTTTCCAAAACTGCAATGGAAAACTATAAAGAACTTGGTCCAATGATATTTACGAAGGCTGCTCCCTGCATTCCTGCAAAAAGACTGGGCTTTCCAGAGGAGGTGTGTGTGTGTGTGCGCACATGCGTGCGTGTGTGTGTGTACTCACTGGCCACTTTATTAGGTACACAGCATTTATTTCCACTCATTGTCTCATTTTAGCTCCACTGACCATACAGTTACAATTTGTACAGACTGTACTGCATCTGTTTCTCTGTACTTTCTGTATACTTTCTGCTCTTCAATGGTCAGAACAAACCCATAGAGCAGGTGGTGCATTCTCAGTGACACTGACGTTGTGGTGGTCGGTTAGTGTGTGCTAGAGTGGATCAGGTACCGCAGAGCTGCTCACCTCAGTGTCACTACTGGAGTGAAAATAATGCACCAACCAGCCAATAGTGTCAGGACTTGAGGACCAACATAAACTGTGCACAGTGTTTGACATCTCCAGCAGCTCACAAACTAACACACCACCACCATTCATATCAGGGTCACAGAGAATGAGCCACCTGCTCTGTGGGGGTTCTGAACATTGAATAACAGAACGTATACAGGAGAAACAGATGTACTACAATTGTAAAAGTGCACTTGTATGGACAGTGGAGCTAAAATGGACACTGAGTGTAGATACAAGCTTTGTGTACCTAATGAAGTGGCCAGTTTTATCATTTGAACTGTTGGTGTGTGAAGATACTGTGGTATCATCCACAGTCACTAGAGGTCAGTATAACACAGAGTGCCATACGGTTACTGTGCTGTGTTTTGTTTTGGTCAGATTTCTCCGGCTGTTTGTTTCCTCCTGTCTCCAGCTGCCTCATTTATCTCTGGAGCGACTCTGAAAGTGGATGCAGGACAGAGTCTCTACAGCACCATGTGGGAAATACCTGGTAAAGTTCACTAGTGAACACAGTATTTTTATCCCATTTCTGTTGAGACACAGAACCAGTTCTGTAATGTTACTTCTGTCTTCTTATGTACAGTGGCTGAAGTAACTACCCACTGCATCAACTACCCGCACACTTAACTACCTGCCCAATTAACTACCCATCATGTCAACTACCAGCAATTTAACTACCTGCTGAATTAATTGTCTTCCTATCTGACACTCTCTCCATGTCTTTGTCTCCCTCTCTTGCGCTCTCTGTCTCTCTCTGTCTCTCTCTGTCTCTGTCTCTCTCTGTCTCTGTCTCTCTCTCTGTCTCTTGCTCTCTCTGCAGAACACACAGCCTGGCCTGCACCTCCTGAAGGAGAGAACACACAGGCTTTGAGGGAAATCATTAATGACTTTAAATCTAAACTTTGATTGTAGCTGCAGTTCTATGTCTGGCCTGTAAAAGGAAAAACAAAAAGTGTGAATGAATAAAAGCCTTAAGTGACCAGTTATGTGGTCAGTATGATGTTCTGTAATTAATTCTATATTTTAAAATGTAAAGTTGCTCTTTAATACTTTTATTTTTCTCTGAATATTAATTGAAACAATTCCCAAGTATGTTTTAAAGACATTTTTATAAACATGTGAAATTAAAGTCTGTTAAAATGAGGTATGTAGGAGTGTCACCAATTTATGTGAAACTGATCATAGTGATAATGATTATATTGTTATTATATATAGTTTAATTAATTTTTTTTTCATTAATTTCAAGATTGTGCAGTATTTTTAATGATTTATTATAAAATAAAATGTGAAGTTAATCTTTGTGTTATTTATTGGAGAGCGAGAGCAGAACAATGTAAGTTTTAGGCCTTTTATTTGTGGCTGTAAATTCTAAAGGGTGAAGCAGGACGGTGTATTGCTTTAATTTGTGGTAAATTAGTAAAATAATACTGTAATAATGGAAGCAATACTCACACCATCTATTTCACATCTTGGCCAGAGGGACTTTTATTATAAAGCCCGTAGTGAACGTGCCGGTTGCCAGGCAGAAAAACGTACCCATCTTTTAACTGAACAATAATAATAATAATAATAATTAGAAGCAGAAAAGGAAAAAAAAGACAGAAAAATTATACATTTCGTGATTTATTATATTTGTCATATATTTTATAGTGCACAGCTTTAAAATGAGCCGATTCAGATTGCCGAATCGACACATTCGGACTGACAGAATCAATAACATGTTTTCATTAGGAAGACGAATACTAATGAGCATTAGTCAACCCTTAACCCCTAACCCAAAACTAGTACCCCGTATGAACATTAATATTAGATTTTAGTATCCTCCACCACGGAGATTCATTTAGACATTTGAATCGACTCCACTGGAATATTGCGTAGATTCTAAAGAACCGATTCGCTCCGAGCCGCTGCAGCACGCAGAGGGACTCGCTTAGAGGTGAGTGAGAATCTTATCAATAAAATCATTCCGCAGATGTCCGTTCGGTTCTTATCGATAGCAGCTGTGATATATTTACTGTCCGTGAGATTTTGCGCTTTTACTGCGACTGATGTTATTGTTCAACAGCATCATTACAACCTGTTATGGTAGGACCTGTTATTGTAGAACCATGTGGTTTGGACCTACAGTGATGGTAATTCGATGGTTCACTACAATAGAATATCAGTGCAAAGGGAATTATGGTATATTTACTGGTTCATCTTTAAAAAATAGAATAGTAAATTATATTTAGTAATATAATTAATTACATATTATATTCATTACACATACAAATAGTCTGTTTCAGTCTTAATAGTCTTATAATAGTCTTATTAGTCTAATGTTGGTCACCGTGGTTTCCATATTCACTAATAACATCACTCCTGAACCAGAGACGTGTCTTACCTGGACTAAAGGGAACCAGGTCGAAGGTCCTCTGTTCAGACAATTCATTTGTAAATCGGGCTCCTGGGATTAGATAAACATAGAATCCAAGGTGCCTGAAGTCTGAAATGTACGATAACTGACTATTCAAACAGCATCAACGTTAAAACAAAAAGAGGTTTTAAATGTGCGGCTTTATGTGTGATGTATATGAAATATGAATTCAGTTGTAAGCACGTGACTTTGCCATCACATTCTAATATTTGGAGATGCACTGCTACATGCATACAGTGGTGCTTGAATGTTTGTGACGTCTGGTTCTTATCACCACCACTGTACAGATTGTTGTGATGTCCATATAACTCTGCATTCTCTGTATAACTCCATATAAGCCCATATGCTCCAATATAACCAGTACAGTGTTGCTTGAAAGTTTGTGAACCCTTTAGAATTGTCTAGATTTCTACATAAATATTACCTAAAACCTCATCAGATTTTCACGAGTCCTAAACGTAGATCAAGAGAACCCAGTTAAACAAATGATACATTTGATACAGTTAAACAATAAGACACATTTGCGAGGGGCAAAATTTTGTGAAACTTTGCTTTCATTATCTGGTGTGACCCCCCTTTTTGCAGCAATGACTACAACTAAATGTACTGGCAACTGTTCTTTAAACATTCTTTGGTAGAATGACTTGTGTGCTTAGGGTCATTGTCTTGCTACATGACCCACCTTCTCTTGAGTTTCAGTTCATGGACAGATGTCCTGACATTTTCTTTAGAATTCTCGGATATAATTCACAATTCATTGTTCCATCAGTGATAACAAGCCGTCCTGTCCCAGATGCAGCAAAACAAACCCAAACCATGATACTACCACCACCATGTTTCACAGATGAGACAGGGTACTTATGCTGGAATGCAGTGTTTTCCTTTTGTCCAAACATAACACTTTTCATTTAAACAAAAAGTTCTATTTTGTTCTCACCCATCCACAAAACATTCTTCTGGCTTGTCCACATGATCTTTAGCAAACTGCAGACGAGCAGCAGTGTTCTTTTTGGAGAGCAGTGGCTTTCTTCTTGTAACCCTGCCATGCAAACCATTGTGCACACATCAGTGTTCTCCTGATGGTGGACTCTTGAACATTAACATTAGCCAATGTGAGAGATCACAACAACATTAAAGAACTACAATATTACAGCACATCAACATTACAAAACTACAATATTACAACACTACAACATTAAAGAACTACAATATTACAGCACTACAACATTAAAGAACTACAAAATGACAGCACTACAACATTAAAGAATTACAATATTACAGAACTACAATATTACAGCACATCATGTCATGTCATGTCACACGCCGTCATCGCTTCGCGATGGTAGGCTGCACAGACGAGTCACTACTCTCCAATGCCATCTGTCTCTGGTTGCTTGTAGCAGGCTAGCACCTGATAATCCAGTCCATGTCTTGATGTTATCCATCCAGGTTATTCTTGGTCTTCCACGTCTTCGGACTCCCTCCACAAGTCCAGTCATAACACTTCCTTCAATGCTCTCATGTGCTGCCTCATCACATGACCGAAGTAACGTAACTTGCGGGATTTAACGTGCATCAGTAACTCCTTTTGAGTTCTAGCCATCACATATACTTGCTCAGTGGTCATCATCTTCATCCATGAGATCTTCAGCAACTTCCTGATGCATTACAGCACATCAACATTACAAAACTACAATATCACAGCACATCAACATTAAATAACTACAATATTACAGCACTACAACATTACAAAACTACAGTATTAAATAGCTACAATATTACAGCACTACAGCATTAAAGAACTACAATATTACAGCACTACAACATTAAAAAACTACAATATTACAGCACATCAACATTTAAAAACTATAATTTTACAACACTACAACATTAAAAAACTACAATATTACAGCACTACAACATTAAAGAACTACAATATGACAGCAGTACAGTATTACAGCACTGCATCAGTACAGTTCTACAATACTACAGTATTATTGAAAGAACAGTGCTTGACTGTTGTTGGTTGGATTCCTGCAGGTTTTGAGATGGAGGGGGATTTGGCCCCAGAGGTCATGACCCCATCAGTGGATGAGAGAACCCAAACACGAAGAAAAAAGAAGAAGAAAAAGGAAATCATCTACTGCTCAGAGGACCAGGAACAGGTTGATGGGTCAGAAGCCCTTGGTGAAGGTGAAGGGTCAGAGGTCATAGATGGTGCCACCAGCACTCCTCCAGAGGAAGGTGAGAAAATGTTTCAGGTGCCAGTGAATTTTCTGTTTAAAATCTGTTGTTCTCACGTTTATAACGTGAAAGGTTGTTTGATGTTAGCGTTGCGTATTTGTGTTTTGAATGCTGTTTTTGCCTTTTTGTGTTGGGTGTTGGTGAATGTTATTGGAAGTTAGTGCTGGGTATTTGTGTTAAGTATTGGTGAATATTTTGGATGTTAGTGGATGTTGTTGGGTATTAACGTTAGTTCTGGGTATTCATGTTATTCTGTCAGTCAGTCATCTTTATTTCTATAGCAGATTTAAAGACAAGTGCCAACCAAAGTGCTGAACACTAGATAGAATAACACATACCTAAAAAAACAATAAAAAAACATTAATATAAAAATAATTGAAAAAGCAAAACAAACATATGAAAGATTCTGATGATAAGTCAGAGTAGACCAGGTCAAAACAGACCACTAACTTCAAAATCCACTCAGGACTCAAAGGTCTGCAATGAAAGTAGGTTTTTAATTTGGATTTAAAAATATCTACTATGGCTGAGTCCTTCATAAAAAAATGGAACATTGTTCCAAAGTTTTGGAGCAGCTACAGTAAAAGCCTGGTCACCTTTGAATTTTAACCGAGTGCAAGGAATGTCTAAAGAGAAGCGTAGGGCACGAGGGATTGAGTGAGAGTGAAGAAGGTCAGAAATATAACTCGGAGCCAAGCCATGAAGAGCTTTAAAAACAAACAATAGAAATTTTCAATTCCACCCAGAATTGTACTGGGAGCTTGTGCAATGATGCTAGTACATGGGTAATACTGTCCCTTTTCTTAGTACCGGTCAGGAGATGTGCAGCTGCATTTTGGACCAACTACATGTGAGATATGCTCAACTGACAGATACCCAGGTAAAATGAGTTGCAGTAGCCAACACGAGAGGTAATAAAACCATGGATAACTGTTTCCAGGTCCTTAAAACACAGGATGCTTTTGTGTTACCTATATTCCTAAGCTGATAAAAACTTCCTCTAACAACTGTGCTGATTTGTTTCTGGAAGTTAATGTCATAGATGAAACCATGGTTTCTTACATGGTCATGCACATTGGTAGTCAAAGGCCCCAGATCATAGGCTATAGCTCTAGCAGAATCAGGATTTTCAAAGATAATAATGTCAGTTTTATCTTGGTTTAACATGAGGAAATTCTTAGACATCCAGCACGCAACATCCTTCAAACAATCCAACATGTGTCAAAAAGAACAGTTATTGTTTGGGTTAAGTGGAGGCTATACAGTGAGGAAAATAAATATTTGAACACCCTGAGAATTTACAAGTTCTCCCACTTAGAAATCATGGAGGGGTCTGAAATTTTCATCTTAGGTGCATGTCCACTGAGAGACATAATCTAAAAGAAAAAATCCGGAAATCTCAATGTATGATTTTTTAATCATTTACTTGTGTGTTACTGCTGCCAATAAGTATTTGAACACCTGTGAAAATCAATGTTAATATTTGGTACAGTAGCCTTTATAGAGGTCAAACGTTTCCTGTAGTTTTTCACCAGGTTTGCACACACTGCAGCAGGGATTGTGGCCCATTCCTCCACACAGATCTTCTCTAGATCAGCCAGGTTTCTGGGCTGTTGCTGAGAAACACAGAGTTTGAGCTCCCTCCAAAGATTTTTTATAGGGTTTAGGTCTGGAGACTGGCTAGGCCACTCCAGAACCTTGATATGGTTGTTACGGAGCTCCTTGGTTATCCTGGCTGTGTGCTTTGGGTCATTGTCATGTTGGAAGACCCAGCCATGACCCATCTTAAATGCTCTAACTGAGGGAAGGAGGTTGTTCCCCAAAATCTCACAATACATGGCCCCGGTCATCCTTTCCTTAATACAGTGCAGTTGTCCTGACCCATGTGCAGAAAAACACCCCCAAAACTTGATGCTTCCACCCCCATGCTTCACAGTAGGGATGGTGTTTTTGGGATGGTACTCATCTTTCTTCGTCCTCCAAACACGGCGAGTGGAATTAAGACCAAAAAGTTCTATTTTGGTCTCATCTTACGACAGCACTTTCTCCCATGACTCCTCTGGATCATCCAAATGTTCATGGGCAAACTTAAGACGGGCCTGGACGTGTGCTGATTTAAGCAGGGGAACCTTCCTTGCCATGCATGACTTTAAACCATGATGTCTAAGTGTATTAGCCACAGTAACCTTGGAAACAGTGGTGCCAGCTCTCTTCAGGTCATTGACCAGCTCCTCCCATGTAGTTCTGGGCTGATTTGTCACCTTTCTTAGGATCATTGATACACCACGAGGTGAGATCTTGCATGGAGCCCCAGTCAGAGGGAGATTGACAGTCATGTTTAGCTTTTTCCATTTTCTAATAATTGCTCCAACAGTTGATCTTTTTTCACCAAGCTGCTTGGGAATTGCCCCTTTTCAGCCTTGAGACGTTTTACAATCTTGCCTCTGGTGTGTTTGGACAGCTCTTTGGTCTTAGCCATGTTAGTAGTTGGGAGTCTTACTGATTGTGTGGGGTGGGCAGGTGTCTTTATGCAGCTATTGACCTCAAATAGGTGCTTCTAATTTAGAATAATAAGTGGAGTGGAGGTGGACTTTTTAGAGGCGGACTAACAGGTTTTTGAGGGCCAGAATGTTTGTTGATTGGCAGGTGTTCAAATACTTATTTGCAGCAGTAACACACAAATAAATTATTAAAAAATCATACATTGTGATTTCCAGATTTTTTCTTTTAGATTATGTCTCTCACAGTGGACATGCATCTAAGATGAAAATTTCAGACCCCTCCATGATTTCTAAGTGGGAGAACTTGCAAATTTGCTGGGTGTTTAAATACTTATTTTCCTCACTGTATCTGTGTGTGGTCCACATAGCAATGGTACGAGATATACTTTTGGAAGATAGACCCAAGAGGGAGCATATATAGAGAAAAAAGGATAGGTCCCAGAATAGATCCTTGACGTACACCACAAGCAACAGATGCTAGAAAGGAGGAGGAAGATTGACCCAACTTAACAGAGGTTTAATTCTCTAAGTATGAGGCAAACCACTTTACAGCTTCTCCTTCAATGCCAACACCGTACTTCAGGTGATCTAGCAAGATGGTATGATCAATGGCATCAAAGGCTGCACTTAGGTCTAAAAGTATTTAAAAAATTACAGAATCCAGAGCTACAGTGGGGGGAAAAAGTATTTGTGCAAGTTCTCCTACTTAGAAAGACAAGAGAGGTCTGTAATTTTCATCAGAGGTACACTTAAACAATAAACAACCAGCGAGAATTTACAGACCTGTTAGTTCTTCTTTAAGTCCCTCCTATTCTGCACTAATTACTTGTATTAATTGCACCTGTTTGAACTTGTTATGTCTATAAAAGGCAACTGTCCACACTCTCAATCAATCGCACTCCAAAGAGCTTTCTAAGGACAACAGGGACAAAATTTTAGACCTGCGCAAGGCTGGGATGGGATATAGGACAATAGGCAAGCAGCTTGGTGAGAAGGCAACAACTGTTGGCACAATTATTAGAAACTGGACGAAACACAAGATGACTGTCTGGGGCTCCATGCAAGATCTCACTTCATGGGGTAAGGATGATTTTGAGAAAGGTCAGGAGTCAGCCTCGAACTATACAGGAGGACTTGATCAATGACCTGAAGAGAGCTGGGACCACAGTCTCAAAGAGAACCAATAGTAACACACTATGTCATCATGCTTAAAAATCATGCAGGGCATTCAAGGTCCCCCTGTTCATGCCAGCATATGTCCAGGCCCATTTCAAGTTTGCCAATGACCAGAGGAGGCATGGGAAAAGGTCATGTGGTCAGATGAGACCAAAATAGAGCTTTTTGGTACTCAAGTCCACTCGCCATGTTTGGAGGAAAAGAATGCTGAGTTGCATCCAAAGAACACCATACTTACTGTTAAGCATGGGGGTGGAAACATCATGCTTTGGGGCTGTTTTTCTGCAAAGAGGACAGCACGACTGATTCGTGTAAAGGGAAGAATGAATGGGGCCATGTATCGTGAGATTGTAAGCCAAAACCTCCTTCCACCTATAAGAGCATTGAACATGAAACGTGGCTGGGCCTTCCAGCATGAAAATTATCCCAAATACACTGCTTGGGCAGTGAAGGAGTGGCTCCGTAAAGGTCCTGGAGTGGCCTAGACAATTTATGGAGGGAGCTGAAAGTTTGTGTTGCCCAGCAACAGCCCCAAAACATCACTGCTGTAGAGGAGATTTGCATGGAGGAATGAGCCAAAATACCAGCTACAGTGTGTGCAAACCTGGTGAAGACTTAAAGGAAATGTTTAACCTCTGTCATTTCCATGTTACAAAGTATTGAGTTGAACTTTTCTAATTGACCAAATACTTATTTTCCACCATAATTTACAAATAATTTTTTAAAAAATCCTACAATGTGATTTCCTGGATTTTTTTTTCTCAGCTGTCTCTCATAGTTGAAGTGTACCTATGATGAAAATTACAGACCTCTCTCATCTTTCTAAGTAGGAGAGCTTGCACAATGTGGCTGACCAAATACTTTTCTTCCCCACTGTAGAAGTAAGTCATTTAGAGACTTACGGAAAGCCAACTATGCTATGGTGAGCTCTAAATCCTAACTCAAACCTGTCCAGGATGTTATGTTAGTTAAGAAAAGAATAAAGTTGATGAAAAACATCTTTCTCTAAAACGTTTGCCAAAAAAGGAAGCTTAGAAATTGGTCTAAAATTCTGTAAGACTGCTGGATTAAGCTAGGGTGACCAGACATCCTCTTTTACCCAGACATGTCCTCTTGTTGAGAATTAAAAAAGGTGTCCGGGCGGAATTTCATGAACGTCTGGTATTTTGTTGTACTCGAGAAGCGTTTCGTTCACAAACTAGTCTCACCCTCCCCCTATTCCGTTTGGTTTGCTTGAGTGAGATGTTACGCTATATTAAACGGAGACCCAGCTGAAATCAAAGCCGGTTTCCCTTTAGGCTGACACAAGCTCATCGATTGGCTCTGGCGTTGCTTGCTGACTTGTGACTGGCCGTTGCCGCTGTCACTTCCTCAAATGGAGTCTGGACTGCAATTTGGTCGGCAGTCCGTTAACGTGTTGAGCGTTTGTTTTACCTGTGTCATGTCATCTAGACATATTTTAATATCAGCGGTTTCATATTAAAATTCATTAATATTTACATTTGAGTGTGTGTCTGTGTGCGTGTGTCTACCAGTCTGTGATAAGCGATATATGTGTAGTACTGAGCTTACTGGAGAGTGACGAGACATGTGACGTGTGTTGCAATGGATTTCTTACCAATAGGGTATCAGAATGGTATATGTTTATACTCATCATCCAACCACAATCAAATTCACTCTTTCTTGATGATGCAATTTATCTGGATAGGATGTTTTTTAAATGATGACAAACCAAAATGAAATACTGTAGGGGCTACTGAGCACTCATGAGCAGTATTCACACACAGACACTTGTAGAAGACTGTGCTGCTGGCCCTTTAAGTTCTGGTTGAGAAAAGGAGAAATGTTTATGTTCACTTTTAGCGTAGCTGATTCTTCCTCGGCTCTTGGTTCAGTGATTCTGTAGTGAAAGAAAAAGAAGGTTTCCCACCTCGGGATTTTTGGCCAAAAAAAATCAACTTTGCCTCAGCGTTCTCACTTAAACTCCAACAATACGTAGAAATAACGAAGCTGTTTTTAAAATGTAAGGAGTAGAAAGTACCAATAATTGCATGAAAATGTAAGTAAGTAGAAGTAAAAAGTAAACAATAATAACAATTACTCCAGTAAAGTATAGATAACCAAAATTTCTACTTAAGTATAGTAACGAAGTATTTGTACTTTGTTACTTGACACCTCTGCTCAACTGGAACGACATGGCAACTGTCGGTTTTGAATATTTTTTTGGGAGATGGTGGATGTTATTGGGTGTTAGTGTTTGGTATTTGTGTTGAGTGTTGGTGAATATGTTGAATGTTGTTGATGGGTCTTTATGTTGTGTCGGTGTTAGGTATTTGTTGATTTTGAATGATGAATGCTCAGTAGTGTTTTGAGTTTCTGTGTTTGGTGTTGGTGGATGTTGTTGGGTGTCAATGTTGATTTTGAGTTTTTTTGTTGTGTGTTGGTGGATGTTTGGGTTGGATGTTGGTGGATGTTAGTGTTGGGTGTTTGTGTTGGGAATGTTAGTGTTGGGTGTTCGGAATGTTATATGGTTAATGTTGTTTTTGGATATTTGCATTGATTGTTGCTGGATGTTTGTGTTGGGTCTTGGTGTTTGGGTGTTGGTAAATGTTAGTGTTTTGAATGTTGAATGCTTGTTGGTATTAATGATGCTCATGTTTGGTTATGCAGATGGCCGCTCTCTGACGCTGACTGGTACCATCACTCGCGGTAAGAGGAAGGGTGAGCTGGTGGAGATTCGCCTGAACCTGAGCGAGCGAGAGCTGAGGGACATGGCTCGGTCTAAAGAGCGCCTGGATGCTGAGTGTGATGGTTCAGATTCTGGCCATGCTGTTTGTAGTCTGGAAGCGGGACGGGGTCCACACGTTCTGCTCTGGAGCCTCTCCTGCTCACCCTTCATCTTCCTCCTGGCCTTCATCATCTCGTTCTACTACGGCACCCTCACCTGGTACAACATCTTCCTCGTTTACCACGAGGAGCGCACGTTTTTGCACAAGCTGCTGGTGTGCCCCCTGCTGGTACTGTTGTACCCGCTGCTGATGGTGCTGCTGTGTGTGGGTGTGGCGGCGTATGCAGCAGCCACTCAGCTATCCTGGAGCATCGGAGAGTGGTGGCAAGATGTGGGTGACCTGGAGAAGGGCATCTGTGGGTGGGCTTGTGGAAAACTGGGGCTGGAGGAATGCGCTCCCTACAGCATCGTTGAGCTGTTGGACTCGGAAACACTCTCTGGAACGCTGTCCGGAACGCTTCCAAGTCGACGTGAAGAGACGACCTCCGTGTGAAAACCAGGGGGATGCACTACATACAATGCTCCTCTCGCTGTTGTGCTGTTGTTTTTTCTTAAGGTGCTACAAGTCATTTTAAATGACTTTTTCATATTTATGTATTTATTGATTGTGTTGTTTTATACTAGCACTACAGTCAGCACAGAATCCAGTCAGGGTTCTTTACCGTTCTTCAAAGCTTTCCATAATAAAGTGGAAAAGCTGTTGTTTATGGTGCTTTTTTAATGGTGCTTTTTTTGATGATGCAACTGCCTGGTCATTTTGTTCTCTGTATGTACTAAAGCACAAATGAATCATGTATTGTTCAGTAAAAACTGTTTCTCTGTATTGGGCTTCTTGTGGTATCTATAATAGGGATGCACCGAAATGAAAACTGAAACTGAACAAAATGAAAAATTTGGCTGAATATTGAACACGTTTTTTGCAGTGTTTCTTTAAGTGAGCTACATTTTCCACCGCTACATAAATAAATATTTTTAGCATCCCAGCAGACACACCAAAAAAGTGCTAATAATGAATATTATCTGCTGCTAATTATAAATATTGCTTAAAAATTTTGTCTGAAACTGTTCGTTTGCCCCCTTGATGTGGTTCGTTTCATCCGGTGTGAAAACAGTAATCGAACTTGGGTGCAGATCAAACTAACCATACCGAGACCAGCGAGAGGAGGTGGTCTCGATCCGGGCCCAAACGAACTCGGGTGCTGTTCGAATGTGATCCGAGCTCGATCCGACCCGACTATGGTGTAACTCCACAAGTTTGAGCTAAATGGAGAGCTGGTTAGCGCTAAAACTGTACGGTACTGTTGCTCCTGTCGCGCGTCACTGACCAACAGCATAGACTGTTGCACGGCGCCGTCTCGCATTAGGCTCTCAATACAGTTAAACAGCGGAATGGAGCCGTGACTCAGGACAGGTGAGTGAGGCGAGGCAGTAGATGAACGCTGCGCAGAAACAGCAACAGGACAGTGACTAGGGTGACCAAACGTCCGTATTTCCCGGGACATGTCCGTATTTCACGTCCTGTCCCGGGTGTCCCGGGTTTTTTTTTAAAAAGTGAGGAAATGTCCTGGTTTTTCAAATTATCTTCATTGGCCCATTAAAATGTAAATTTACAGGCACTAGGGCACTGCTCACGGCGCTGCGTGTGACGTAATCCCTGAGCGCAGCCCTGTTCTGAGGGCAGCGTGACTGTCAGTACGCAAGCAACATGCCGAAGCGCAAGTGTATGTTTACCGACGATTTACAGAAGAGTTTCCCCGCTTTCAGACCGGGTGGAGACAAATGGGAAGCCTTGTGCACAGTGTGTTATTGTTATGGTGTGTCATTTGTTAATTTATTTTTTTCCAATAGCCTACAGAACAATATTTCGTTCGTTACTGAGGGTAACTGAGTATCATGTGTTATTTGGAGTTTAGAGTTATTGTTAACTTTTGTTGTTAAGTAAGGGATGTTTAGATGAGACATTATTTATTTCATTGTGCTATTCATTCATTACAGGAAATGTTAACTTAAGCATTTTGAATAAATGCATTTTTAATTAAAATTATGTTATTGGAATTTTTGTCGTTGAGTCTTACTTACCCTAACAGTGACAGCTTTAGCTCTTACTGCTGCTGTAGTTGTGTTTACTTACCTGCTCCCGCGCCGGACAGCTCTGACCAATCAGATGAGGCAACGTGTTCACGTGGTTTGTCTGAACGCATTTTGGTACATTTAGGTTTTTGCCTGTGTGAAAACAAATCAAATAGCGGGGGAAATGCTCCAAATTAAACAAACTCGGTCTGATTCGGACAAGAGAAACGGACTACTGGTGTAAAAATGCCCTACTGTAGATAAATGCTATTGCGACTTTTTGAAGGTAAAAAACAGCTGAAATGGATGTCACCATATTTCTTGTGTGGGGGCAGTCGCCTTTATGCATACTTTGATTTGGAACAGTATTTCAGCTGATAGTGATGACGTTTCACAAGTACACAAGTCTGCACAAGTACACATATTGAGAAATGGCTGTGGTCTGGTGGTTAGGGATCTGGTCTTATGACTGGAAAGTTGCCGGTTAAATCCCTGTCCAGGTCATGTCTGAAGTGCCCTTGAGCAAGCTATCTAACCCCCCAGCTGCTCCCTGGGTGCCATTGAGAGGGCTGCCCACCGTTTTTGGGCACATGTTCTCACAGCCTAGTGCAGGGGTAGGCAACTCCAGTCCTGGAGTGCCGGTGTCCAGCACAGTTTGGTAATGTCACTGCTCTGACACTACAATTAAACATGCTAATTGCCTGCTGAGTTGAATCAGGTGTGTTTGATCAGGTAGATCACCAAACTGTGCAGGAATCCAGCTCTCCAGGACTGGAGTTGGCCACCCCTGGCCTAGTCTGTTCACCCCCTCTGTTAGGGTGATCCCTTCTGCCGAGCTCGCAGTCAGACATGTAGGAATTCTACTTTTTATATACAGTCTGTGGTCTGATGTCAGATGAAGTAGATTGATATGCTTCCTCACGTCACCTTGAACCCGTGTTAACTCTTAAGGAACTACATTGTATGGCGGAAGAAAATTTTATTGTAAATGATGAAAAACTCTTGTATTTAATAATTTTGGTTGCCAAAAATTCATGTTATACCTAAATTACAAGCTTCTTGTGGTATCTTATGATGGACTGCTTCATGTCAGTTTGTCAAAACCTTATTTAACTGTAACATCAGATCAGTTTTTTGCGTTGCTGAGCTTTTGGACCAGGTCAAAGTGTCCGTTATCTGCACGGACCCATGCTGGAGTACTGTGGGTTTGAAATGTGGTCACTCACCCTCACATAGTGTCTCAAGTATATTTTTAAAAAGATTGTTCTTCAAAGGTTCTTTAATAAAGAAAATGGTTTTTATATAGAACCATGAACATTCAAAAAACAATTTGCGGGGAAACAGTATTGAAAATGTGAAAGAGATTGTGAGGAAAGTGTTGTAAATGCTTCTATACAGAACGTTTTTGAAAGTGGTTCTATATAGCCCCAAAAAGGGTTCTGCTGTAGTTATGATGTCAAGCTTTTAATAACAGAGGAACCCTTTTTGGTGATATATAGAACCATTTTCAAAAGGTTCTGTATACAGCAATCTACAACACATTCCTCATCAATCTGAATAACCCTTTTATCATGCAATGAACCATTTGAGTGTTCATGGTTCTATATAGAACCATTTTCTTTACTAACGACCCCTTGAAAAACCATCTCCTTTAAGAGTGTAGAATAAGATGTTAGGACAAATGATAGATGCAGGGACGGTGAGCTGCCTTGGGACTCTTCAATGGTCAGGACCCCTCACAGAGCTGGTGGATCATTCTCAGCACTGCAGTGACACTGATGAGGTGGTGGTGTGTTAGTGTGTGATGCTGGAGTAGATCAGACACAGTCACTGGTCTGAAAATGCAATCAGACCTGAAAGCAGTTCTTCAGCCCTGTTTGAAAATTCAGAGGTGATGTGTTGCTAGGTTTTTTAAATTTTATATGTTTTATTTTGAGAGTGGTGTACTTTCAAAATTGATAAATAATCTTAATAATAAAAATAGAATGCTAAAATAACAAAACAATACCTTCACAAAAATTATAATTGATATAAAATATAAAACAAAGAATGTAGCATTGAAAACAAAGAAATGTTTTTTTTTTATGTTATTTTGAGATGGTATACAAATGTATAAATAATAATAATAATAATAATAATAATAATAATAATAATTATTATTATTATTATTATTATTATTATTATTATAACCGTGAACGCTCAATAATAATAAATTATACAAATTCTCACAGCCTAGTGTGTGTGTGTGTGTTTCACTGCACGAATGAGTTAAATGCGAAGGTCAAATTCCGTTGTGTGAAAATCACATTGGCAAATTGGTTCATCTCATCTTAATCTTAATCTCTTAATAACCTTATTAATAACCTTAATAACCTTAATAATAATAATAATAATAATAATAATAATAATAATAATAATAATAATAAAATAAAAATAGCTTCACAAAAAGTATACATATAATTTAAATAAAATATAAATCATACACTGTAAAATTTATAGTAATTGTATGGGTTCTTCCTTATTCCTCATGGTTTTTGTACCACCTGGCAACCCTGACGTGTACTCTCTATACCAATAATATCTGTTGTCCAATGTTTATGTTTATTCTGTGTATTGAGCGCCCTCTGCTGGACGATATTCGCTTTCGATTTCGAAAAGAAAATAAACAGACCTCTGCGTCGAGCACGTAAGATTTTACCTTAAAATACTTTGAATGCTTTTTAGAGAGTTTAAAGTAATAAACAGAGCAATACGAGTTTTAAACCTATCAATTCTCGCGAGATTTGACTGTTCCTTTTGGGACTGCGTTTCCTGAAAGAAACAGTGGAGAGAGATGGAGTTCTAAATAATAGTCCTTCTACCATGTCACTGTGCTAGCCTAGCTTTTCAGCATTTTCGATATTTATACTCATATGTCTGTTTACATTGAATCATTCATGAACATTCTGAAACTCTTAATGTAGTAAAAATGAGCTGCATTTGACAAGTATTGTGTTATTACCATACTAGTGTCCATATTTACACTGCTCTGCACAACTTCTGTAATATTAAGGTATTTTTATTTATAAATGGTACATTTACTGCTGATACTCTACATCCATTTATTGTTCATGTTTTAGTCTATTAAGTCATGTTCAGAGCTTTTTCATTTTAATGGGTTTCAATGGATATCAAAGTCAAAGTAAAATGTCTTTTGTAAGTTTGTAGTTTGACTGTTTTACTTTAAGGCTGGTTAAGTCATGTTAAGGCTGGTTAAATCATGTTAATGAATGACTCTCAACACTATACCAACAATTGCAAAACAACCAGGATAATCGGTCTCCCTGAAAACAAGCACAAATTTTCACCCTACACTGTGCATATTTATATCATACCTTTTAACATGGCTGTTGTTCTTAAGTGTGCAATACTACTTTGAATTTTCATTTAAATGTGTAATTTTCTTTAAAATTTTAATTTTTTTAACTACTAGAGGTGTAACACTGGAGGATTTGCTGCTTAATTTTGTTGGACATTGTGCAATGATAATAAAGATGAATCCATCTATATCTATCTATCTATTAAGTCTTGGTAAATCTGATTAAGTCTTAAGTCTTGCTGATGTGAAGTGTTTCATAACGCCTCGTCCTCATTGTTCCCTCGGACCTGGTCTTTAGATAAAGCACAGCAGAAGTGTTTTTATTCAGATTAAAACATTTCAATTCAGAAAGTATGGCTCAGTTCAAAAGTGAAAGTACATGGACTCAGAGGTGCTTCCCCAGAACCCTTTCACTTTCTCCTTCAGTCCAGTCTGATTCAACTCTGGTTCTGCTCCTCATCTAGTTCTGCTTAAGTCCTTTATCTCTTCAGCTTTGGTTCTGTTTCTGTTCTGGTTGTGATTTATTTCTGGTTCTGCTGTAGCTCAGTTTCTGTTTCAGTTGTGGTTCTGCTTCTGTTCAGGTTCTGCTCCTGTTCTGTTTCTGCTTTAATCCTGGATCTGTTTTAGTCCTGGTTCTGCTTCAGCTCTGGTACTGTGTCTGCTATAGTCCTTTATCTCTTCAGCTCTGGTTATGTTTCAGTTCTGGTTCTGATTCATTTCTGCTTCTGCTTCTGTCTTGGCTCTGCTTCAGCTGAGGTTCTATTCCTGTTCTGGTTCAGCTTTAATGCTGGTTCAGTTTTACTCCTGGTTTTCCTTCTCGGGTCTGGTTCTGTTTCTGCTATAGTCTTTTATCTCTTCAGCTCTGGTTCTGTTTCAGTTCTAGTTTGACTTTAAGTCTAATTCTGCTTTCATTGTGGTACTACTTTAGCACAGTTCTGGCTTTATTTCTGGTGCTGCTTGAGTTTGATCTCACAAAGGAGATCTTTAGTGTTGTTCTTCAGGTCCAGTACAGCATTTCTGAAACCCAAACAGTTTTACTTCTCAAACCAGAGAAGGTTAGTTTTCATAAAGCTCTCTCTGTCTCTCTCTCTCTCTCTCTCTTGCTCGCTCTCTCGCTCTCTTTTTCTCTGTCAGGCTGCAAACACACACAACGTCCAGTTGAGAATACCCACTGTCCATGCCACCCCACACAGGAGAGTGTTAGTCTGTGTGTGTGTGTGTGTGTGTGTTTGAGATGGCGGATGAGTTCTCCATGCGGGTGAACCAGATTCTAGATTGTCTGAGTACAGATGAGTGTAAAGCACTGCTGTTCTTGATCTCAGACTTGGTCTCTGGAGAGTGTGTGAAAGACTGCAGAGGAGCTCTCATCACCCTAATAACACACACTCAAACACACACAGACACACCTGCCGGCTGGCCGCCACCCTCAGACACCGTCCTGCAGGAAGTCCTGTTCAGGCTGAAACGCTTCGACATCCTGAGGAACGTTTTGGGAACCAGCAGACAGGACGTAGAGGAATTACTGAGGAGAAAGGGGCGTGTCCTCTCTGACTACAGGTGAGAAAGATTAACATTGGTTTAGTGGACCTTTTGCTCTAAGAGGCTGGTCCAAAGCTGACCTCATTTAGCTTCTGTACTGATGTATGTGTGTGTGTGTGTGTGTGTGTAGGGTGCTGATGATGGAGCTGAGTGAAAGTCTGGAGTCAGATGAATTGTGCTCTCTTACCTTCCTCTTGAGCAGAACCATACCCAAAGGCCCTCTGAACAGAGCTATGGTAAAGCACACATTAATCTATAGTACATACCATCATTATCATCCTCATCATCATTATCATCTTCATCAGTGTTAACATGAAAGCAAAACTGCCCGGTGAACAGTTGTATATCAGCTCACCTGAACTTTACAACAAGATCATATGATTATGATTCATCACACACTTAGAATTAGCAGACCAGAGGAGGATGTGTCCCCCATGTGAGTCTGGTTCCTCCCAAGGTTTCTTCCTCCAGCTCTGAGGGAGTTTTTCCTTGCCACTGTCGCCGTTGGCTTGCTCACCGGGGATTAGGGATTAATGATTTGATGTCTGTTATTACTAACCCTGTAAAGCTGCTTTGTGACATCAGTTGTAAAAAGCGCTTTATAAATAAAATTTGATTTGATTTTATAAATAAATTTGATTTGTGGGTTAGAAATTTGCTCAAGGGCACTTCAGTAAACTGGCAACCTTCTGATCACAAGTCAAGATCCACCAACAGCCCAGAGCTGCCCCCATTGATGATAATGATGATGATGATAATGATCATTAAAATTATGCTGATGATATAATAACTATAATGAAATTGATAGCGATTATATAATGCGATGATGATGATGTTGATCATGATGATGATGATGGTAATGATGATGATGATATTATGTGATGATGATAATGGTAATGATGGCAGTGATGATAATGATAATGATGATGAAACGGTCAGAAATGTCTTGCATGATGTTGGGATCTTCTCTGGGAAGTTCTGTGGAGTCTGAAGGTATTTCAGACCTTCTGATGTAGTCTGACATGCCTTAGCTATTTTTTTAATAAATTACACCCATCTAAAATGATTTTTTCCCAAAGTGTTTACACAGACTTTTGTTCAGCACAAACTCAGCAACAACCGTGTCAGAAAAGTAAGAGTGTCATAAAACTATATTTTGATTAAATCTGCTCTAAACTTTCAAAAAACCTATTTTAGATGTGCTGATATATTGTGAAAAAACACTCTAAACAATTCTA
Source organism: Crenuchus spilurus (assembly GCA_036984385.1). Classification (NCBI taxonomy): domain Eukaryota; kingdom Metazoa; phylum Chordata; class Actinopteri; order Characiformes; family Crenuchidae; genus Crenuchus; species Crenuchus spilurus. The sequence goes on from BRDA01070039.1 coordinate 20,973, forward strand.
GCCAAGACTTCTGAGCTCAGTACTCACAGAAACAGAGGTATCTGCTTCACAATAGTCATTACAGTCTTTGGATGGATGGACGGACGGATGTACATACTTTATTGATCCCCAAGGGGAAATTCAAGGGGAATTGTATGTGCTTTTATTTGTAAAGATTAAGAAATGTGAGGTGACCCTCTGTTTCCACTCTAACTCAACATTGAATATTTCTGAGATAAGTCTAAAACACTCAGCAGAGGTCTATTGTTCATGATCATCTCAGCTGAGAGGTCTTTGTTTGTCAACATTCCACAGATTCTTGGCCACTGGAAACCACGAATGGAATGTCTGGAATTACCATGTCATTATCATATGAATGACAGTGTGCTTCTTTTTGTGCTTCTTTCTCACATATGTGTCCTCTCACAATAGTCTAAAAATATATTTTGATTCAAGCTATACATACATACATACACATATACATATATAACTGATTGAAAACTAGATCATTTAAGGTTCCTTGGGTATGTTTTTAGTTTTGTTTCTAGGATAAAATCTCAGTTATATAAGTGTTTATGCAGAATTTCAGTTTTGTTCCTGCAGCCGGGTCCGCTGACTCCAAAGGGTTAATCTGACCTTTAGATTAGTAGAGTTCTTGGAGAAGGCTGCTGTGTAAAGACTGGTGAACTACCCCCAGCAGAGCTTTTCAATATGAACAAGTTTTTGAAGATTTTTTTTTTAAAAGATTTTTGTTTATCTACAGAACTTCTTGGATATTGTTGTGGAACTGGAGAAGATGGATAAGATTTCGAGTGAAAACCTGGAGATGGTAGAGCAGTGTTTCAGGAACATCCAGAGAATGGACCTGGCCAACAAGATACAGTCTTACCTAAAAGGTAGATTTAACCACACCTAAGATAAGAGTGTAAACCTAAAGTTAATTTTAGCAACTGAGTATAATACTGTTATTTTTTAGGTCAACACAGATTAGTGAACACTAAACCTGATCCTAAACCTGACCCAAGATCTCCAAGAGAGGAAAACACTCAGGTAACACACACTGTAATGATAAAGGTGATGGTAATGATGATGATAGGTATGGTGCTAAGTGGCCAACCATTTACATTGACCAGAACAAGAAACTCGTTTCAAGGTCTGGATTTGAAGGCTGTAGTGTAGTGAGTTGATGATGAAGAAGATGATGATGTTGCTGTCTTTGTCTTTGCAGCCTGGTCTTAGTCACAATCATCAAATTCCAGTAAAAAATCAACGACTTGCTGAAGGTAATAAGAATTTTTTTGTTATAAAACTTGAAAAGGTGAAAAGTGCTAACAGAGAAATGTCTTAAATATGTTGACATGTTTCTGGTGGTTTTATAGATGGATTTTCTCTTTTCCCTATTTCCTGTCTCATTGTCTCTACAGGATTTGAAAGTCTGAAGCTTTCAGTAGCTGAAAGTGCAGAGCAGTGCTCACAGGTTTCAAAATATTTCCTCTTCCTTGTTTACTCAGATACCTCCTGTTGCATTCTAACTTCTCCTCTTTTACCCTGACTCATTCTGTTTTCTGTTCTTCTTCACCTTCTTTGTTCTAACTCCACTCATTTTACAGTATCTCCGCCTCCTCCACTATTCCCTCAAATATCCAATCCCTCCTCTTTTATTCTAACCCCTCCCCTTAACATAACTCCTCTCCCTTTATGCTAACTCCTCCCCTTTTACTCTCATCCTCTTTTACTCTAATGCCTCATGCTTGACTGTATCTCCTCTTCTTTTATTCTAACTCTTTCTTGTTTACTCTGACTAGTCCCCTCCACTATAACCCCACCACCTTTGTTCCAACCCTTCCCATTTTACAGTAACTCCTCCTCCTTTACTATTTTTCCAAAGCTTCCAACCTCTCCTCTTTTATTCTACCCCCCCATTCACCATAACTCCTCTTCTTCTACTGTAACTCCTCCCCTTCACAAAACTCATTCTCTTTACTCTAACTTCAACTTATCAACTTAAACTCCTCCCCTTTACTTTGTGTAGAGTAAATGGCTAGTGCTAAATCTGACTCCCAATTAAATGAGATGCTTTATATTTACTGCAGGTTGGTAGTGAATATTATGAGATGTTCTGGTTCTGTGTGAACAGGATCCTGTAGATGAATATTCCATTAACTCTGAGCTCCGGGGAGTGTGTGTGATCATAGACTGCATCGGCAGTGATGGACGTGAGTGTGTGTATTTAACCCATTCTCTTTTTTCCTAACTCCTCCTCTTTAATTCTAGGCCTTCCTCTAATTAGTATAAATCATCTTTTTCTCTTAACCCCTCCTTCTTTACTAACTCCTCCTTTTGTTTTCTAACCTCTCCTTTATTACTTGAACATATCCTCTTTAACTTCTCATACTTTCCTCTAACTCCTTTGTTCTAGCTCCACTTCTTTTTTTCTAATTCATCCTCTTCTACTCCAAACCCTCCATTTTTATAAAAACTCCTCCTTCTTTACTCCAGCTCCTCCTCTTTTATTTAAACCCCTCCTCCTTTACTCAAACTCCTCCTTCTTTATTATAGCTTTATGAAGCATTATTGTGTTTGATGATAATGATGGTGACAATGATGATGATGATGATGATGAAGGTGGTGATGATGATGGTATTGATGGTATGATGATAATGATGATGATGAAGGTGGTGATGATGTTGATAGTATTGATAGTAATGGTGATGATGGTGAAGATCATGATGATGATGAAGGTGGTGATGATGTTAGTATTGATAGTGATTATGATGATGATGAAGGTGGTGATGATGTTGACGGTATTGATGGTAATGGTGGTGATGATGATGTTGATGATGAAGGTGATAATGAGGATGATGTTATTGATGGTGATGATGAAGGCAATGATGTTAGTATTGATAGTGATGTGATGGTGATGATGTTATTAATGGTGATGATGAAGGTGATGATGATGATAGTATTGATGGTGATGATGATGATGAAGGTGGTGATGATGATGATGATGGTGAAGGTGAGGATGGTGATGATGTTATTAATGGTGATGATGAAGGTGATAATGAGGATGATTGATAGTGATGACAATGATGGTGAAGGTCATTATGATGATGAAGGTGGTGATGATGTTGATGGTATTGATGATGATGATGATGATGATGATGATGATGTTATTGATGGTGATGATGAAGACGATGATGATGTTGTTAGTATTGATAGTGATGATGATGATGAAGGTGATGATGATGGTGAAGGTGATGATGGTGATGGTCATCATGATGATGAAGGTGGTGATGATGATGGTATTGATTGTAATGATGAAGGTGATGATGATGTTGTTAGTATTGATAGTGATGATGGTGATGATGTTGAAAGTATTGATGGTGGTGATGATGATAATGATGAAAAAGGTCGAAATGATGATAGTATTGATGGTGATGATGATGATGAATGTGATGGTGAAGATCATGATGAATATGATGATCCTGATTGTGCTATGTCTGGTTTCCCAGATTTGTTGAAGCAGACATTTGAACAGCTGGGTTTCCGGGTCGACCTGCACACTCTGCTGTCTGCGGAGGAAGTGTTTTCAGTGTTGAGGTCAATGAGCCAGCAGGCTGTGCTGCACCGCGTTTCCTTTTTTTCCTGCTGCCTGCTGAGCCGTGCCACGGAAACACACCTGCTGGCCACAGACTCTGAGGGTCAGGGGCTCGCACTGCATGATCTGCGGCAGCTTTTCGGGCCCGTGCAGTGCCCCCTGCTGGTAGGAAAGCCCAAACTGTTTTTTATGCAGAGTTACAGCTCTCCAGAAACTCCACCCACCCCAGGCCAGCATGATCATTGCCTGGAAACGGATGGAGTACCATTCCACGATACTCGCATGCGGCACAGGAGAGAAACGGTCCCGGCCGCTGCAGATGCCCTGTGGAGTGTGTGCAAGGCGGAGACATGCCTGCTGGAGAGGTCAGATCACCGGTCAATTTACCTACAAGCACTAAGCTCCGCCCTTCTCAGAGCACAGGATAGGTATGCCTACAGCTGTGACTCTTTAATAAAACCTGTTTTAGCTCATTTCCTGAGGTAATAATGACCCTTTCTGTTTTTTAGGAGGATCCCTATTCTGAACGCTCTTATAGAGGTCAACAGAGATGTGTATGAGTACAACCAAAGGAATCCAGATAAAACTTATCACATTACAGTCAGTCATACACTACGGAAGAATCTGTACTTATAAACAGCTTTCAGCTCCATTATAAGCTAGTTTACTGCCATATAATACTGAACACTGCCTTTTCCCAGCTACTTAACTTATTTGTTCATTTAAGTCTGCACTTAAGGAAATCTGTTTGGAGGTTGTCAAGATGGTTTTTGTGAAATGAAGGAGCAGAACATTTACAACACTATAACTTTTATCTTGTCATTAGGCAGCTAATCATATCCACTGTGTTTTATTATTTTACAATAAATTATATTTGCTTTTGTATTCACAACATGTGTCAAACAATCAAATGACTTCTGGAGGCAGAGGAAGGTAAAATGAGCTTTTACAATGAAAATCAGAATCACTTTATTGTTCTAAACATACAAGAGTCTGTCTTGGTGAGTGATCTGGAAAATAGACTGTATTCAAAATAAAAAAGGAGAAAAAAGGAATAACCAAGAGCACACAGAATAAAAGATAAAGTAAATATAAAAGAGGCAATTGAGATATAAGCCAAGACTAAAGAATAAAACAAGATATTTACAGTATAATACTGAGGTCTGTGAACATACACTACTAGTCAATTTTTATTTAAATTTATTGAGTTTAATGTCTCATTGCAGTCTGAACTGAAAGCACAGGAGTTAGATAAGACATGCAATCAATTTATAAACCAAAATGTGTCTAAACTTTGAACACAAAGTAGCACCTTTGTCAGATATAACAGCTGAACACACTCGTGACATTTTTTCTACAATAGACATCAAATATTCTTCAGACTGTTCTTCACAAATCTGCTGCAGACGTTCACATAAATACTGGCACTTGTAGGGTTGCTTTGCTTTTCTCTTCATCCCAAATGGGGTTTAAGTCTGGAGTTTGTGCTGCCACTCCATGTTTTCAAGCTGACCATCTTGTTTTTTTCCTGAGGTAGTTCTGGCAGAGCTTGGACTTGAACCTCTGACCAACTACGCCAGAGAAAAGGAGGTTTGGGCCACATTTACAGAGGTTTGGACCACATTTAAAGAGGTTTGGGCCACAGTTAAGGAGATTTGAGCCACATTTAACCTCCCAAGACCCTAACATGGCATGGCATGCATTCTTTATTTCTCTTTGTTATTTGGGCTGATTGGCACCTGATTAGTGTAAAAACAAAGAATTATCTTTTTACATGATTTCTGAGGTGGCAGTATAATGGCCTCATAAGATGACACCAGGCAAAATTTAGTTTTGTGGTCTAAACAACCCAAAATGTGATGTCCACGTATGTGGACATGCCAGGTCCTAGGAGGTTTGAGAGGTTTGGGACACATTTAAAGAGATTTGGGCCACAGTTAATGAGGATTGGGCCACATTTAAAGAGGTTTGGGCCACAGTTAAGGAGGTTTGGGCCACAGTTAAGGAGGTTTGGGCCACAGTTAAGGAGGTTTGGACCACATTTAAAGAGGTTTGGGCCACAGCTAATGAGGTTTGAGCCACATTTTAAGAGGTTTGGGCCACAGTTAAGGAGGTTTGGTACACATTTAAAGAGGTTTGAGCCACATTTAAAGAGGTTTGGGCCACAGTAAAGGAGGTTTGGGCCAGAATGATGAAGGTCTGGATCACAGTAAAAGAGTAAATGAGGTTTGGGTTACAGTAAATGAGCTTTGGGCCTTCACTTAAGGTTTGAGCTGCAGTAAGAGATATTTGGGTCAAAGTACACAAGGTTTGGATCATAGTAAAGGCAGTTTGCATCACACTTAATTTTGTTTGGGGCACAATAAGAGAGAATTTGGCCAAAGTAAGAGAGGTTTAGGTCACAGTAAGGGAGTAAAAGAGGTTACTGAAGTTAAGGTTAAGGTTTAGGTTTAGGGGTGTTCTAAAGGCTCCCAATGAATGTAAGTGTGAAGATAGAAGGTTAAAGGTGAAAACAAAAAGAAATTTTGCTTACATATTTTTAAATTTAACAGTGACATCATTAAAACATTAAAAAGCCGCAGATTAAACATGATGACCAGATCACTGATGATCTGATTCAAAGATTAAAACTTAACAGTTAGTTACAGTATCAAGTTTTGTCACAGACACAGGGCGCAAGGCTAATTTAGTCCTCTTTCCTCTTCTGGGATCTTCTGCCACACTTTCGTAAACACAACATACAGCATTTTATCAGTGCTATGACTACAGTCACCATGACAAGGAGCAGGAAGCCAATCACATCCAGGCTGTGGTATTGGAACCAGTTGAGGTCGTGAGCTGCAGGCCTTAAATGCCCTGCCCCTTTGTGTCTCATAACAAATTCAGTCCAAAACACTGCCAGGTCCAGAGGTTCTATGGGCCGGTCGTTATGCAGAGCAGAAAGCTTTACCATGTTATCCTTATAACTGCAGGAGAGAGACAGGATAATGATGATGATGATTGATAATAATGATGATGATTGATGATTTACAAGTTTATTCACATTATTAATTGTTTCTTAACTTACCTGGTGTTGTTAATGACGGTGTTGAGGGCATCAACCAGTGTCTCTGCTGTGATGTCATGTATGCTGAGGACCACACCTACTCCACGACTCGCCATTCGGTGGACATTATCACCCTGGTCACCAAAGAGTGGCAGCATCACCATAGGAACCCCGTGGCAGATACCCTCATAGATACCATGAGTTCCACCATGAGTGATGAAGGCGCGGGCTTTGGGATGCCCTTTAATCAAACAGTGATAAACAATAAACTACAAATACAGCACCATCCATAATTATTGGCACCCTTAGTTAAAATGTGTTAAAAGCATTAAAATAAATATTTTTTTTTATTGCAAAAGCATAATCTCACTCTGAAAAAAATTTATAAAAATTGAAAAAAATTGATAATTATTTCCCATACCTTGTCCTGTTCCACATTTATTGGCACCTTTAACAGTTCCTTGGAAATAAATGTATTTGAACCATTTATGTCATTTCTACTGTAGTTTATAAAGTGGATCAAATTATCTAGGATTCATCACTTACTGTTTCCCTGGGGTATAAATATGGCATTACACAGAGACCTATTTCTCTTACTCACTCTTAAACATGGGAAAGACAAGAGAACACACTATTCAAGTAAGGCAGATGTGTGCTGACCTTCATAAATCAGGCAATGACTACAAGAAAATAGCCACTCACTTGCAGATGCCCTTATCTACAGTCAGAGCAATCATCAAAAAGTTCAAAACATCTGGAACTGTGACAAACAGGCCTAGAAGAGGACGCACGTGTGTCTTGCCACCACACACAGTGACAAGGATTGTAAGAG
>BRDA01070039.1:28437-43718 GCA_036984385.1 Crenuchus spilurus
AGTTTATGTAAATAAAGGTTCCTTGATTGTGATCTTGTTGCCTTGTAAAAGTTTCAGAGGGAGGATTTTGAGGACATTAGGGACTTCGGGGACTTCGGAGGGGGAGGAGGAACAGTGTCTAATCTCTTCTGTGACAAGGAGGAGGGGGAGGCTTCAGGGGCTTCAGGGATTACAGGAGTTTTAGGAGGGAGACTTTGAAAATGTTCCGTTGTTCTAGTGTTAGTTCCTTGGAAATAAATGTATTTGAACCATTTATGTCATTTCTACTGTAGTTTATAAAGTGGATCAAATTATCTAGGATTCATCACTTACTGTTTCCCTGGGGTATAAATATGGCATTACACAGAGACCTATTTCTCTTACTCACTCTTAAACATGGGAAAGACAAGAGAACACACTATTCAAGTAAGGCAGATGTGTGCTGACCTTCATAAATCAGGCAATGACTACAAGAAAATAGCCACTCACTTGCAGATGCCCTTATCTACAGTCAGAGCAATCATCAAAAAGTTCAAAACATCTGGAACTGTGACAAACAGGCCTAGAAGAGGACGCACGTGTGTCTTGCCACCACACACAGTGACAAGGATTGTAAGAGAAGTAAAAAGTTCTCCAAAGATCACTGTAAGAGAATTAAATCAAATGATAGCATCTTGGGGTTACGAGGTCTCCCAAACAACCATCAGGTGCTATCTACATGCCAACAAGCTGTTTGGGAGGCATGCATGGAGAAAGCCTTTTCTGAGTTATACTCATGAGCGTAAATGGGTGGAGTTTGCCAAGCGGTACTGGGATTTTAACTTGGGCCGTGTGCTTTGGTCAAATGAGACCAAGATAGAGCTACAAACACTCTAAGTGGGTCTGGAGTAACACCAAGGATGAGTCCGCAGAAAAACACCTCATGCCCACTGTTAAGTATGGGGGAGGATCGGTGATGCTGTGGGCCTGTTTCTCCTCCACAGGACCTGGGAACTTTGTAAGGATACATGGGATCATGAACTCTGTGAAATATCAGGACATTTTGAAACAGAATCTGGTGGCCTCTGCCCGAAAGCTGAAGATGGGTCATCACTGGTTCTTTCAGCAAGATAATGACCCTAAACATGTGGCCAAATCTACTCAAAAATGGTTCACAAGGCACAAAAACAAGCTCCTCTTATGGCCATCTCAGTCACCAGACCTCAACCCAATAGAAAACCTGTGGGGAGAGTGCATAAGAGAAGACCCAGGACTCTGGACAATTTAAGAGAGGTTGTGCAAAGAGGAATGGTTGAAGATCCCTCTTTCTGTATTCTCCCATCTAGTGAAGAGTTACAGGAGAAAATTAAGCGCTGTCTTGTTGGCAAAAGGAGGTTGTACAAAGTACTAACACCAGAGGTGCCAATAATTGCGGGACACATGATTTCATTCAAAAGATTTATTTCTTAATGTGATTTTTTTCCCAGCAAATAAAGGCACCTGAATTAAAGCTTAGATTTTTATCTTTTTTGCATTGTTGTCGTATATATATATATTTTTTTAAAAGAATTTGTTAGAAGCCAAAGAACACTTCTTAACTAGGGGTGCCAGTAATTATGGAGGGCACTGTATATTTACATATAAACATAATACCACCCCTGGTTTGAAATCAACTCAGCCCAGGAAGTCACAGATGACACGTTACTTTGTGGTCCCTGACACTTTCTTCATAGCTCCTGTGTTCAATTTAGAGGTTAACTCCATGGTATGTTGTACCACTCACCAGATTAATCTCTTCCCTCTGGCATCAATGGCCTGTCGGGCACCACTGTTATGCCATTGGAAGACACTCAAGGTAGAAGAAATATATACATATATATCAGAGGAGCTGAGGATTGGAGACAATCCCTATTTCAATTCAAACCCTATTTCCAAAAAAGTTGCCACAGACCATGTTAATAATGAGAAGTGTAAAAACCAGCATCAGTGATGGCATGGGGGTGCATTAATGCCCACAGCATGGACGATTTGTATACTGTATATGTGAAGGTATCATTGATGTGGAGGCTTATATTGGTATTTTGGAGAGACATATGCTGCCTTTCCTCAGGAACTCAGCAGGACAACGTCAAACCTCATTCTGCACATATTACAACAATGAAGCTTCATAGACAGAGAATGTGTGTGCTCGACAGTCCAGATCTGTCTCCTGTTGAAAATGTCTGGAGCATCATGAAGAGGACAATCAGACAACGGTGACCACAGACTGTTGAGCAGCTTGATTATAGCACAAATTCTCCAAAATCCATCTTACAAAACTCAAACAATTAGCGTCTTCAATTTCCAAACCATTAAAAAGTATTAAAAGAAAAAGTGAAACAACACAGTAGTGAACCTGAGCTTGACCCAATTTTTTAGTGTTTCAGACATCAGTTCCTTAATTTGTTTGTATTTAATAAATATAATTAAGTTTGTCATTGAAAACACTGAAAATCTATTATTTGTCTATGAAATAAAAGGATAAAAGGTTCAAATTAATTAACAACCTTACGGATTTCAGTCTTTATTGCATCTTTAGAAAATGTCCCAACTTTTGTGGAAACCAAGTTAGTATATCTAAAAAGATCTGGGTGTAATAACTGTGTGTGTGTGTGTGTTAGACACTAACCCAGCAGATCATTCTGTGGCAGCCACTTCATCAACTTCACATTATCAGGAAGGTAATCAGGAACTTCTCCAGAATATCTCCACAGAACCTGATGGGAAGTGAGAAGACACATCCTACAGCTGGTTTTGGACTGATGAAGGGTGTCATAACTGTGTTAACTTACAATACTTATTCCTTTGACATCTGTTCTGACAATATTCCCCCTTTTCATTAAGTCTTAAAAACCCTAAAACAAATTTATGTACATTTTTAAATATTTTGGTAAATTACAGAGATACAGAGATATACAGAGATATACAAATTACAGAGATATACACTCACTGGCCATTTCATTAGGTATACACAGCTTGTATCTTGACTAATTGTCTCATTTTAGTTTCACTGACCCTATAGGTACACTTTGTAGTTCTGTCATTACAGACTGTAGTTTATCTGTATATTTTGTCCTGTTCTTCAATGGTCAGGACTCCCACAAAGCAGGTGGTTCATTCTCAGTGACAAATCCCTGCTGGAGTGAAAGTAGTGCACCAAACAGCCAACAACATCAGGACTAGAGGACCAATACAAACATTGTGGACACAGTGTTTAACATCTCCAGCAGCTCACACACTAACACACCATCACTGTCACTGTCAATGACCTACCAGCTTTGTGGGGGTCCTGGTCATTGAACAAGACAAAGTAAACAGATAGACTACAGTCTGTAATTGTAGAACTATAAAGTGCACCTCTATGCTTAGTGGACCTAAAATGGTGAATGAGTGTAGATACAAGCTGTGTGTACCTAATGAAGTGGCCAGTGGGTGTCTATTTCTTGGATTTTCTGTTCTGTCTGAGTTTTTTTTATTATTCAGGTATATAAGATTGAAAGATTCTCTTCTCAAGTTGATCACCAACTTAGTACACCAGTCACTAGTTCTACCATCCTAGAGAGTTCAGATCCAGCTCTCCTGGCTCGAAGGGTAATTTCACACCTACTTTGTTTGGTCCGGACCATCATATTTTTCAGTTTGGTCTGAACCAAAATAGTAGGTGTGAAAGGTGACCTGGACCATGGTCCAATCAAAAGAGGCGGTTACAGGCCAGATTAACTGGTTCATTTGCAGTGTGAAAACACTTTTTTGGCTGGTTTGGTGGTCCTTTGAACGAGCTACAGGAAGTTGAGTCAGGTTATTGTCACTCATTAAACAATAGAAGAAGAAAGAGAATGAGCCACTGCAGCACTTGGGGACAGGAGAACAAATGTTTGAAATGAAAGTGGACAAGGTTTGCAGGATTACTTGCTTTGTCATCTGTGGGTGCTGATGTGATCGCTGCAGGATGAGAGCTAGTTTGAGCTAGTCTTGAGTAGCACTGTTTCAGAAGCTGGTGCTGCTGTTACACATGCCAAACTATTAGCAATAAAATTCTAACAAAATTAATCTGTATTGTCAGGAAAAGACTACCTGCCAAACATGCCAACATCAGATGCCAATCAACATTTAAGGAGATGCAGCTCATGTTGGTGATGACCCAATAATTCAGAAGAGCTGAAGGCCACTATCAGAGCAATCTGGGCTCTCAAAACACCTGAGCAGTGCCACAGACTGATCGACTCCATGTGATTGCTGCAGTAATCCAGGCTAAAGTAGCCCAACTAAATATTGAGTGCAGTACATGCTCATACTTTTCAGTTGGCCAACATTTCTAAAAATCCTTTTATTGTATTGGTCTTAAGTAATATTCTAATTTTCTGAGATACTGAATTTGGGATTTTCATTAGTTGTCAGTTATAATCATCAAAATAAAATAAAAAATAAACATTTGAAATGTCAGTCTGTGTGTAATGAATGAACATAATATACAAGTTTCTCTTTTTGAATGGAATCACTGAAATAAATCAACTTTTTCATGATATTAAAATTTTCTGATCAGCACCTGTAGGTGTGTCATGAAAAGTTCTTGAGTGCAGAGTGAAACCAACACTAACCAAACCAAATGTGTACAAAGTATCAAAAGGCCATCTCTGGTACAGATGCCCTTGAAGGTCTTTATAACCCAATCAGCTGTGATGTAGATCTCCAGGACCAGGATTGATGTACTCTGTGCAGGGATGTCAAACTCCCGTCATGGAGCTCTGGATTTCACAGTTTAATGATGTTCCTGATCAAACACAACTGATTCAACTCAGCAGGTAAGTACCAGGTTTAACTGTAGTGTCAGTGCAGATAAACCACCAAACTGTACTGGACACCGGCCCTCCAGGCCTGGAGTTTGACATCCTGGTTTACCTCGACTAGCATATGAATGTAAATCTAGAACATACAAATTGCTTTGGGTTCTAAGGTTTGTCAGTGTTCAACTGAGGCATGTTTGTTAACAGGTCTGGTCTTACTCTCTGAGGGATTCGGCTAAAGGCCTCGAAGAAGATGAAGGCCTTTTCTGCTGGCATTGAAGGCACCAGTGAGCCAAGCGTCAAAATGACAAAGCCGTGTTCTCCGGAACCTTCCACAAACTCCTCCACTTCCTACAAAAGAGAAAAGAAGGGCAGTGGGTTCTTAAGACAACATCTTTTCAGCTTATCATGGCCATCAGAACTGGCTGGGAAACAGAATACAAACAGGAGTACAGGACAGAACCCAAACCAAAAACTGGAGAACTGGAGTTTTAACCCTGCTGGAGTTTCCTCGTTTCACTCTTCTAATCCACAAGAGAGGAAGAGCAGGAGACACACGCACACACACACACACAGTTACTTCCAGACTGGGAATCAAATTACTGTGTTCAATGTTCTGCAACAGCATCTCCACACAGGAAGCAGCACTCGAATGAAAAAACACAAAATCTACAGCTATTGTCTGAGAAGAGCTGATATTCTTTAGTTATCCTGCGTAACTATCCTGCATAAAGCATGGAGCTATCCTTTATAGTCAGCCTGCATTTCTATCCTGCATCACTACAAAACCTACCACATTCACATCCTGTGTGCTTGTATTTATCCTGTGTAACTATTACATATCTAGTCTGTGTAATAATGTAGTGCATGGCTAGAAATCTATCCTACATAACAATGTTATCTATACTACTTAACATTACATATCTATCCTGCATAACTGCTATGTCTGTCCAACGTAACTGTTATATTTCAATCCTGTATATCAATGTTACGTGTCTATCCTATGAAACTATGTTACATATCTGTCCTGCAGAACTATTTAATGTGTCCTGTGTAACATCTGTCCTGTGTTATAGAGTTTACTCACTACAGAAAGGGCTGAACTTTTCTTGCAGTTGATTCCTCCGATGAAGAACATGTTGGGCATGATGGGTTTGGGGTATTCGAATGTAAAGTCATATCGGAGCAGCCAGATGGCACCGTGACTCAGCAGCACTTGGTATGTAATGGTTTTGTTTAGGTAGCGTGCAGTCAGCTCATCAAAACTGCTGTACATGACGCGACACAGCAAAAGCTCCATGAAGCTCAGCAGGACATTCTGCAGCCGCTGAGGGAAGCTCATGTGGTCAGTAGCGCCCAAATTGAACCTGGGAACATAGGAAGGGGGAGCGGGGCACTGAGCAGCCAAAGTGTCCAGCCCACAGGGCATCCCTCGCAAGAAGAAAACAGATGGAAGTTGGAAGGTGGAGGCCAGGATGGAGCCACAGGGCAGAAAGGGGTCAGTCAGCAGAATATCAAAATCTTCCTTCTTTAGTTTCTCCATTAGCGTGAGGTTATAAAGCAGAGCCTCGCAGCCTTTGACCTGCATGTTTGTGAAGGTTAGCAGACTCTGCAGATCCCGCAGGATGCCCGTTAGTGGAGGAGAGCGGTGGAACACGTTCTGCTGAAAACCCTTTATGCTGGAGGCGAGCTCCTCACCGCTGTACGGGACGGGGAAGGTGTACGTGGAAATCAGCTCAGACCCTGTGATCAGAAAACTTGTTTCTGGAACCAGCAGCAGGACCTTGTGCCCCCTTTGGGCCAATTCCGACACCAGCAGCTTCATACTCAGCCAATGACTCCCATCCACTGGCATTGCCAACACCCGGCCAGACAATACCGGACACATGAAAGAACAAACACAGAGCAGGATTCCAGGGGCCCACCAAGAATCTGACCACCCCATAACTCAGCTGCTCCCCACTGAGTCAAAACACAGTGAGAGAACACCACACAGAGGAAGGAAGGGGGTGAGTGGGAGGAGAGAGAGAGAGAGAGTTAGTGAAAGGAAGGTGTGGAGGAGGGGTGGAAAGTGTATTTTTGGTGGGAGGGAGCTACAGATCTCTACAATGTCTGCAGGTGGTGCTTCATTGCACTCATTTAAAGTTTGAAAAGAGAAACAGAAAAAAAGCTCCTCCTCCATTCTACCCAAACTCTGCCCCCATCTGAACTTCAGTACCCCCACAGTTCCTCAGCCTAGCTCGCGTGAGAAAACTGCCCCTCCCTCCTAAGATAACAGCCTCAAACACACATTTTGGTTATGTAAACACACTCCTACTCTCACACACAGGGTTATAGGATACTATTCTTGTCATAGGACTTGAGCATTGTTATAAGGCTTTAGCATAATTATAGTGTTGTTATAAGACACTACTTGTATTACAGAACATTAGCATTGCTGTAGGACACTAGTCTTATAGAACATTACAGAATGCTAGCCTTGTTTTAGAACATTAGCACTCTAATAAAACACTAACCAGGGCTCAAGTTTGCTTGGAGTGACATGGGGGGGGGGAGAGAAATATATTATATATAAGATAAGATGCCTTTATTGTCATTGCAACAAACATTTGCAACAAAAATGAGCATTAATCCAAACGGCACTTACACAAACAATAAGTAAACATAGCTAAATATAAAAAATACCAAGAAGACCTTAAGTATTACATATTACAAAGAAGTGGCTTTTAGTATACACACACACACACTTTTTTGGTGGCTGAGACTTTGCTACCCAGAATGAAATAATACTCTTTTGTTTCTTTCCTGACATCAGTAAAGTCTGCAAATGTTCATCTGTTCATCCTCTTTAGGCTACTACTCAAACTAACACTTTAATCAGCAGGTATAGGTTTTATACAAAAAGTAGGAAAACTATAGTATCCAAGGAAAATTTAAAATACTTTTAAAGAATTTCATCCTGAAGAAAACATCGGATCTTGCACAGCTAACATGGCTCACCCAGATTACTAATGTATCACAGGTGGTTGCTTGGTTGCTATTGTTACTGTTATCTGTGGTGATTATTATGGTAAGGTTTTGTTAAATGTTTGCTAAGAAATTCATGGTGATTGCTATGGTGTTGCTAGATGTTGCTATGGTATCCGTGATGGTTGCTAAGCTATTCCTGGGTGGTTGCTATGTTACCCAAGGTGGTTGCTAAGGTGTTGCTGGTGTTATAATACTGCTTTACATGCTGTAATGATAAATAATGTAAGAGCAGCAGGTCAGAGACAGCAGCTAAGGCTCTGTGCGACTCCTGTGTGTGTGAGATTTTAGCAGTTGGGATTTAAAGGTCAACATTTTTAAGAACGTTCCACCATTAATTTCTACAAGGAAAACTCACACTGGAATTTTACTAAATTCGTAAGTCGGATTTGACCGAAAAGGAACATCATAAATCTATGGTATTAGATCTACAAATTGCCATTTGGTGTTTCTACCTCTAAAATATTTACTTCTAGAGGCATTTCAAATGATAACACAAAAGTTTAGGTACACATTCCAATGGCACCAAAATTCTGAGATTATGGAAGTTTTTAGGAAAACTGGGCATCCGATCAAAATTCTGTATACAAGCCTGGATCAGGCAATCAAAACAAACAATCTGGAGTTGGAACGGTGTTGATGATGAAAACTGCGGGACAAGAAGCGGGATGAAAATATGTCAAAAGAATATAAATCGAGTAACAGTATATTGGCAACATAATGAAGATACAACCTAATTACAACTTGTGCACACAGTTAGAGCATAGGTTACATCTGCTGCACATGTGCTTACACTTGAAATATAGTCGGAACCAAACCAATCCTGTTTTTTGATTGGTTGATAGGGCGCTAATTCAATACAGTTGTAGGAGCACAGAGTAATCTGCCTTTGACTCATTTGTAGGATTAATTAGCATTACTGTAGGACACTAGCATTGCTAAAGGGCACTATCAATCCTGCATGATACTAGCATTGTTAGTGGACACTAGCATTGCTAGTATAGACCATTTCAAACGAATATTCACAAGTGCAGGAAGTGACATAGCTGTTCCTAGGATGCTTCTGTTTGGCAGTAAACAGCGTTTGAAAAAAGGACGTAAGCTAATAACCGGTTTTTGTGTTTGGGAGACTTGTTAGATTATTTATTGACAGAATGTCAACATTAAAGTAAGAAGCTGTGTATGTGTATAAGTGAATGCTGTGTATTTTTCTTCTTCACTTACCGGATTTAAAGGGTTTGAGATGGCACAGTTCAGTCCACCAATCAGAATCATGTTGGGCATGAGGGGTTTAGGGTACTCCATTGTGTAGTCGTGCCTCATCAGCCACAATGCTCCAGAACTCAGGATCTCTGCCATGTTGATGGGCCTGTTCATCACACGAGACGCCAAATCTTCAAATGACCAGTACATCACCTTACACAACACCGGCTCCAACAGACTCACTACCACATTCAGAACCCGCTCACTCCAAGACATTCGATCTGTGTTTTTTGTAAAGAAGCGTGGGACGTAAGAGGGAGGGTCAGGGCAGGCTGTGGCTGTAGAGTCCAGTCCACAGGGTAAGCCGCGGAGCATGTAAACTGCAGGAAGAGACAGATTGTAGGCCAGAATGGCTCCAGCAGGCATGGCAGGGTCTGTCAACACAGCATCAAAGTTCTGTTCTATCAAAAAACCCATCAACTCCTGGTTGAAATAAAGACTTTCACATGTAGAGATTAAATAGTTAAGCACTAAATTCATGTGGTTCAATTTCACCGTGATTCCCTCCAGTAGACTTCTTGTGGAATTGATTTCCTGTACACTGTTTGCTGTTATTGTATCTATTGTATCTTGTCCGTACTTCACTGGGAATATCTTGGTTGTATAGTATTTTCCAAAGTCCAAACGCATGCTGATCTCTGGCATCACCACCACCACCATGTGGCCCCGGCGGCCGAGCTCCTCTGCGACGGCCTTCAATCCAATCCAGTGACTTCCGTCCACTGGCACCACCAGCAGCTTGCCTGTCCAACCTGCTTCTTTGGTTCCTCCAGTTTCTTGAATTTCTGCAGTTCCCTCAGTTTCTTTGGTTTCTCCAGTTCCTTTAATTTCTTCAGTTTCACCAGTGTCCACAGTTTCTTTAGTTTCCCCAGGTTCACCAGTTCTCCCTGTTTCTACAGTTTGCCCAGTTTCTTCAGTTCCCACAGTCCCTCCAGTCTCTTCAGTTGTCCCATTTTGGACATTTCCCTCTGTCCCCTGTGTTGCTCTGGTTCCTCCAGGTCCTTTCTCCTTTCCAAGAGCAGACCACAGCAGCATGCAGAGTCCCAAATACACTAAAGATCGCATTGTGGTTACCAGCACACAGCTCTGTGTGTGTGTGTGTGTGTGTGTGTGTGTCTGTATGTATGTGTGTACAGGGGTTATGGTTTCTGGAGCTGCCGCTGTAACTTAGCCTCTGCCTTTGTTCACTCACATAAAGCTATTGAGCTGGATGATGAATGGTTGTTTTAGGGGGCAGAGCTGTAACTCATTGCAGGGTAGTTAACACTTCATTATCTGCACCAAGAAGGAAGCAACTGACCTATTCAGGGTGTGGTGCAATAATGAAAACAGTCAAAGACCCCACAGTTTTTAAAATCACACTTTAAACATACAATGAGATGTACTTTATGGTAAAATCAGAACATAAACTGTAGTAAGTAAACAATAAGATGATAATTTTCCTCACTTTTTAAACACCATACTCATTTGTGTGGTGGTGCTACAGCACTAATGGTTTATCAGCATTTGATCCAGTTTATTCATTGTGGTATGACTATGAAGCTGTTGGTTTACATTCAGACAAGAAAATGTTGCATTTCTGACCTCTAGTGGATATTTTTAGCCTAACATACCTCTATCGAGTGGTAGAGAAGGGACAATCACATTGTATTTAGTTCAACACCTGCTTCAATAATATATAGTGACTTAAATGTGCTCTACCAAATGGTTGAGCAGAATGTCAAAGGGTTAATAATCTCAGTCTGAAGATAACATCACTTATATAGAATTTACAGACTGTAATGCATATTTTACCCGAGCAAGGCAACTGAGTTCATTTTGTAAAATGTTAGTCATTATTCACATAAATGCACAACATTACCATGAATATTCACAGGATCCTCAAACTAAATGAAATTAAACCACAAAATAAATGTCATTTCCAAGCAGATATAGAATTGAAACACTTACCGGTTTGAGAGGGTTTGATATGGCACAGTTTACTCCACCAATCAGAACCATGTTGGGCATGAGGGGTTTGGGGAACTCCAGTGTGAAGTCGTACCTCAGCAGCCACAGAGCTCCAGAGCTCAGGATCTCCGCTATGTTGATGGGCCTGTTCATCACACGAGATGCCAAATCTTCAAATGACCAGTACAGCACCTTACACAGCACCGGCTCCAACAGATTCACTACCACATTCAGAACCCGCTCGTGCCAAGACATTTGGTCTGTGTTTTTTGTGAAGAAGCGTGGGACGTAGGAGGGAGGGTCAGGGCAGGCTGTGGCTGTAGAGTCCAGTCCACAGGGTAAACCGCGGAGCATGTAGACTGCAGGAAGAGACAGATTGTAGGCCAGAATGGCTCCAGTGGGCACGGCTGGACTAGTCAGAACCGCATCAAATTTCTGCTTCCTCAGAAATTCCATTATCTCCGGGTTCAACAGCAGTCCTTCACTGGTAGCTTGCTGGAAGGCTGCAAGCTTTTTTAAGTTTTCGATTCTGGTGCTTATTCTCTTCAGTAGGGGCAGTGGTGTGCTCTCGATCACTTCAACATTACGGGCCTGAAGCTCATCCACTACTTCCTGTCCATAAGATACAGGGAACCTTTTGGTTATGAAATGTTTACCAGAGTCCAAACGCACACTAACCTCTGGAATCACCACCATCACCATGTGACCCCTGCGGCCCAACTCTTCAGCCACGGCCTTTATCCCAATCCAATGACTTCCATCCATTGGCACCACCAGTAGTTTGCCAGTCCAACCATCTTCTGTAGCCCTTCCAGTTTCTACAGTCACCCTAGCTCCTCCAGTACCCTCAGATGCCCTAGTTTCTTCAGTCCCTTCTGCCAGCTTGTCTCCTCCAGTCCCCAGAGTTTCCCAAGTTCCTCCCGTTTCTGCATTCCCCCCAGTTTCTCCTGTCACTGTAGCTTTTCCATTCCCTACAGTTGTTGTAGTTTCTCCAGTTCCTACAGTTCCCCCAGTCCAACTGTTTCCATCCCTTTCCCCAAGAGCAGAACACAGAAGAAGTCCCAAACACATTGCAGATATGCAGGCCATTTTGACCAGGTTTCCTGGTTTAAACTCAGAATCCTTCCTCTGTGTTTATATGTATGTATATCCCTGTGCTTGTTGAACTACTTACTTTGGCCCCTTTATATGTAAATAGAGTGTTGATGAAGTCCAGGAGGGAGGGTCAGAGCAGAATACCATTTAGGATTAGTGAAACAGTGGGGGTTGATGAGATTTGTTTTTGTGGTGAAGTCATCTGAATGTGACTGAAGTCCACAGAATGACCCAGCACAGGGAGGGGGAGTGAAAGGTGAAAAGAGTGTGTTTATTATAGGAAGACAGAGAATCAACACTGCAGTTTGCCTTGACTGGAAATGCTAAATCAGTTATTTTACAGAGTCAGGTACAAAGTCTGATGACCTGAGAGCTTCTGTGAATCATTGTCAGGTAGGAGCCTTGTCATTGTCCCAGTGAAATGGGTTAAAAAGTCTCAATTTTCTGTCATCTAAGGGCCAAGGAGGGGATACCAAGTTTCAATTATTTTCAGAAATTATTAATGAACGTGCACTAAATTATTTCACAATGTTTTTATTGTTTTATTAGTTTCCTACATTGCAAATGAATACTAAAGTCATTCAGACTATGTAGGAACACATAATGAATCATGTAGTAAACTTAAGTGTTAAACAAAAACAAAATATGTTTTAGATTCTTCAAAGTAGACACCCAACTGATGTCTCAAACACATTAAGAGGGCAAAACATGCACGTCATTAACTATTGACAAGGCACAGCTGTTAACTGAAAGCCATTCCAGGTGACTACCTCATAAAGCTGACTGAGAAAATGTCAAGAAAGCTGACATCTAAGCAAGAGGTGCCTACTTTGAAGAATGTAAAATATAAAACATATTCTGGTTTGTTTTACACTTTTGTTTGTTTACTAAATAACTACATGTATTTCTTCATAGTCTGGGTGACTTTAGTATTAATGTACAATGCAGAACATTTTTAAATCGTGAAAAAACACTGAATGTCCAGAAGGTGTGTCCAAACTTCTGACTGGTACTGTAGGGGACACCGGGTATGGTTGTAACATTTTTTTTGCTTCAATACCTGTAATGATTTAATTTTTGAGCTAGAATTCTCAAACTTTTATACAAAGTACATACATGTGTTTACTACAAATTCCACCAATTCAAACCTCTGCAAGATTACTTCATGAGTTGATGGCAAATACACAGTGGTCCTTTGTTACAATCTTCCCCACTACCAGGGTAGGTTGTAACACATGCTGGGGTAAGTTGTAACATATATTGCTGCAGTTGATATGCAAACTTTTTGACCTAGTGAAAGTGGAATAGAAAACCTGAGTACATAGACTCAAAGTTTTCACATTTCTCTGACACCTATGTTAGTATTCAATTCTTCTCTGGTCTCCAGTGAGTAACCTGTCATATGCTTACCTAACGTGGACTGAGTCCATAATACAGGTCTGCTGCCTGAGTGAAACGCACAGACACCTCTGCTGCACTCTGTCATTTACTAAAAACTCAGATTTTAGATAATGAGCTCTCGCCCCTCACTGCTGGTGTGTGCTTAGCTGAACTGATCTGCGCTTGTAGGTCGTTTACACCACCAGTCCACTAAGTGGAGCTAGTGCACCAAATAGCCAATAAACTACAAAGAAGAAGCAGCAGTGCGGAGAAGCAGAGATAAACAGAAGGTAAAACTGTTTATCGCTTTTTTAACTGTTTATAATTCACTCTTAGAGAAATTGGTGGATTAAAGTTGGTGTTTTGAACAGTAATATGTGAGCGAGGCTGCTTTATATTTGTGTTTTCTGTTTTCTGTACAGTAAAACAGTAAAGTATTGACACTTGTATAGATAGTCGCAGTCTGTAGTCCGTTCATACGGTTTTACATGTACATGGGCCTTCTGCACTCACTGCTTCTTCCACAGCAGCTCTTCTGTGACCTTATTTATGTCCAGCTTCTCCATGTCTGTGTTTTTCTCCCCATACTCAGAATATAATTCAGAGCCACTAAACACTGTGACACTGTAAATAAAAACAATGAGTGGCCATGACTTACAGAGGTGTAAGAATGAGATAGTAAGTCATTACTGGGGTCAAGCTATCCGCGCTTTGGAAATTCACCGTCAAGCCATCCGCGCTTCAAATCCGAATGCACTTATAGGCGCGTCATTACGGTTTTTCATTGCGGAGAACGATACATCCGCTTTGGAACAGATAGAGAAACAGAAACACACGTTTGAGCAGCGACGTCTCTGTTACTGCATCACTAAATGCATGCAATGCTAAAATTGACTAAAATTTACAAGCCGTTATGAATATTTTTCGTTTTAAAGCAGTTTAAAGAGGCAGAACACGCATTATTTCATATATTTACGCATTTTGTACTATTATTTAAACACTTAATTGGCTTGTGGACTAGTGGACATGTAGAAATACAGATTACATTTTACTGTCATTAAACAGAGGGACCACTAGGCTATGAACTGTATGGTTTTGGCCAATTTTCACTGTTTACTTTTCTCAAAAAGTCATATTGAATATGTACTGATAGGGATTTCTCCAAAAATACCCATAATGCCTAAACCATTCCACTGTCATTAGACAGAGGGATCTCTTGGCTATCAACTGTATGGTTTTGGCCAAATTTCACTGTATAATTTTCTCAAAAAGTCATATTGAATATGTACTGATAGGGATTTCTCAAAAAATACCCATAATGCCTAGACCAGGGGTCGGCAACCTTTAACACTCAAAGAGCCATTTGGACCGATTTCCACAGAAAAGAAAACACTGGGAGCCGCAAATGCGTTTTAACATCTAAAATGAAGATCATTTTATATATATAGTTTTACCTTTACACTTTGTATAACAACTAGTGTTGCTTATGAAATCCATGAAGTGCTTCAGAGAAAATGAAATTGTATTCATGTAATGAACATATTTAGAACATTTAGAACTCTTACCATCATCCTTTATACATTTTTATGGAGTAAGATCACTGTCAAAAATTCACACACCCATGAATAAAACCGTACACGTATGCATACGACTTAAATTATTATGGTTACGTTTTCTTACTTACGAATACGAAAAGTGAGCAAACGCTGTCAAAAATGCATAATCGGACTTCTAGGCCAAATGCATTGAGTGGATGAAAAATCGATTTGCACGTGTGAACCACTG
>BRDA01070044.1:0-21285 GCA_036984385.1 Crenuchus spilurus
TGTAGTGTTCGGATGTTTCAATATGTTGTTCATTGCAAAGCAATGTGTAATATATTGTTATCCAATTTATATTCTTCTTCTTCTTCTTCTTCTTCTTCCGCCGGATTTTTGACGCGCTTCTTGTCCCACAGTTTGAGATATTGACACCGTTCCAACTCCAGATTGTTCGGTGTGATTGCATGATCATGGCTCATATACAGAATTTTGATTGGATGCACGGTTTTCCTAAAAACTTCCTTAATCTGGGAATTTTTTCCCATAGAGAATGAATGGGGAGCAAAAATGCATGCTCATCTACTGTACTTCTGCTTGACCGACTTGCACCGTTTCGGATACACTATATCAGGGCAGGCCCCTGAGCACAAATTCACTGTTGTTTTGACACGCACTCGTTTATTTGTCGTTTTATTGCCATCCCTTTTTCGTCTCATTGACCTCCATTCATTTTTGGCCATGCCAAATTCCAGGCTTCCATTTGCGCGACAACAAGCAAAATTGATATACTACATCATGGCAGGTAACAGAGCTCTAGTCCAGAGCCATACTGACCCGCACTCTTTTTTTTGTCATCTTTTCTTCCCTCGTTCCTCCCATTGACTTCCATTCATTTTCGCATACACTCAAGGCACAGAGTTTCTGTGTCCCAACAGCCACCAACATTCATGTACTCCATCAGGACAGATAACAGAGCTGTAGTGCAGGGCCATACTGACCCGCACTTCTCTTTTTTTGTAATCTTTTCATCCCTCATTCTTCCCATTCATTTTCACATAGAGACATGGCAACCGCCTTGGGTGCCATAACAACCGCCTTGAGGCACATAGCAACCGCCTTGAGGCCCATAGCAACCGCCTTGGTGCCCATAGCAACCGCCTTGGGTACCATAGCAACGGCCTTGGGTGCCATAGCAACGGCCTTGGGTGCCATAGCAACCGCCTTGGGTGCCATAGCAACCGCCTTGGGTACCATAGCAACGGCCTTGTGTCCCATAGCAACGGCCTTGGGTGCCATAGCAACGGCCTTGTGGCCCATAGCATCGGCCTTGTGACCCATAGTAACGGCCTTGGGTGCCATAGCAACCGCCTTTGGTGCCATAGCAACCGCCTTGTGGCCCATAGCAATAGCCTTGGGTGCCATAGCAACGGCCTTGGGTGCCATAGCAACAGCCTTGGGTGCCATAGCAACGGCCTTGTGGCCCATAGCAACGGCCTTGGGTGCCATAGCAACGGCCTTGGGTGCCATAGCAACCGCCTTGTGGCTCATAGCAACCGCCTTGTGGCCCATAGCAACGGCCTTGTGGCCCATAGCAACCGCCTTGTGGCCCATAGCAATGGCCTTGGGTTCCTTAGCAACGGCCTTGTGTCCCATAGCAACCGCCTTGTGGCCCATAGCAACGGCCTTGGGTGCCATAGCAACGGCCTTGGGTGCCATAGCAACGGCCTTGTGACCCATAGCAACGGCCTTGGGTACCATAGCAACGGCCTTGGGTGCCATAGCAACGGCCTTGGGTGCCATAGCAACCGCCTTGGGTGCCATAGCAACCGCCTTGTGGCCCATAGCAACGGCCTTGTGGTCCATAGCAAGGGCCTTGTGGCCCATAGCAACGGCCTTGGGTGCCATAGCAACGGCCTTGGGTGCCATAGCAACGGCCTTGAGTGCCATAGCAACCGCCTTGGGTGCCATAGCAACCGCCTTGTGGCCCATAGCAACGGCCTTGTGGTCCATAGCAAGGGCCTTGTGGCCCATAGCAACGGCCTTGGGTGCCATAGCAATGGCCTTGGGTGCCATAGCAATGGCCTTGTGGCCCACAGCAACGGCCTTGTGGTCCATAGCAACGGCCTTGGGTGCCATAGCATCGGCCTTGGGTGCCATAGCAACGGCCTTGGGTGCCATAGCAACGGCCTTGTGGCCCAAAGCAACGGCCTTGTGGCCCATAGCAACAGCCTTGGGTGCCATAGCAACGGCCTTGGGTGCCATAGCAACCGCCTTGGGTGCCATAGCAACCGCCTTGGGTGCCATAGCAACCACTACAGATACCACAGCATCACCTTACAAACCAACTGGGATACCTTAGCTTGTGGGCCATTTTAGCAATGCGCAATATCCCATGTTTCCTTCAGGAAATGCACTGTTCTAGTTATTATTATTTTTATGATGTCTGATTGGGGTAAATTGATTCAGCAGTCTCTGTTATTGACAGCAGTGATTCATTTGTGGATGGATTCTTTATTTTAACAGCTCTTTCGCCCTCTAGTGGATACAAACAGCATCACTGGAGCTCAGCATACAGAGCAGCAGTGCAAAAACCTGGTCTAATATGAACATGTGAAAGTGTGAATTATATATATATAATGACAATATGTTAGTGTTTTTAGATTTAACCATAATAGACTGTCAATATATGCAGATGAGCCAGAACAATATGGTAATGTGCTTAATAAGTCCTCTGCCAGTCTCACTCATTGAGTTGTGGACTCTAAAAGACCTCTGAAGGTGTCCTGTAGTATCTGACACCAAGATGTTAAGCAGCAGGTCCTGTAAGTTGATCTGACCTGCTATTTCAGGACATCCTAATGTTGACTGTGACTATAAAAATATGGTTCTCATAGGTGTACCCAAAACATTGACCTACAGAACCTACTGTTCTCTTAACATCTCATGTGTGTGTGTGTGTGTGTGTGTGTGTGTGTGTGTGTGTGTGTGTGTGTGTGTGTGTGTGGTGTGTGTATGTGTGTGTGTAAGAGAGAGAGAGAGAGTATCTGTGTGTGTGTGTGTGTGTGTGTGTGCGCACATGTGTGTGTGTGTTGTGTGTGTGAGAGAGAGAGAGAGAATGTGAATGTGTGAGTGTGTGTGTGTGTGTGTACACATCTGTGAATGTAGTCATAATGTTTTACATGCTCTGTGGAGGTGTTTTCCAGGCTGTTTCCACATGTCTGAGATGTGCTGGGAGTGAATAATACGGTTTCACTGATATTACTTCTATTTTCTGAGACATGAGCCATTTATAATATGTATTTGTTTATATGTAATGATGTATAGCAGAAGTAGATCACACTCTGTAATCATGTGGCGACACTATAATGTATTCTTGTTTTAAAAGTTGTGAGCTGTAGTCTTACTTCTGCACGAGAGACTTGTGCTGGCCCGACTGTGCCCGTTTGTTTGGCTCAAGGGGGGTCACCACGGGTCAACGCATCTCACAGGACAACAGACCGCCTGGAGAAAGACATGCTGCCAAACATCAGCAGAAAAATAAAGCACACACAATGCAACACATACTCACATTTTACATTTATTTAAATAGCTGTTATATATTTGTTTATACACATAAACCTCATTGCTGGAAAAAAGCTCCGTTTCAAAATGCAGAAAACACTGAAATCTGTCGTTTTCTAATTCAAGTTTTATTTAATCGTGCTTTCAGTGATGAACTTGTTAAATATAAACAAATGTAGAAATGAATGCCTGTAAAACACTCAATAAAAGTTGCCTATTTACTACTTATTTACATCACCATTACTTTTAGTTATACTTTTAATTGTTTGAGAGCTGAAGATACTAGCTTTAAAGTTACATTTTTGTCCATTGTTGCTGTAAACAAGATTTGAGCTTCTCAACAGTCCTGTTTGATCTTCACCACACACACACACACACACTCACACACACTCACACACACACACACACACACACACACACACACACACAATGTTTATGAAGCCTCACTGTTGTAATATGTGCAGAATGAGGTCTGACATTGTCCTGCTGAGTTCCTGGAATAAGTCAACACATGTCTCTCCAAAATACCAAAATAAGCCCCAACACCACCCATGGGCAGACCATCCATGTCATGGGCACTGATGCCCCCATGTTATAACAGATGTTGGGTGGTCTGAATAGTCTTTTCACCTTTGGTACATATGTATAAAATAACCTGAAATTTGAACTCATATGACCACAGAACACCTTTCCACTTTCTTTAAATTCATCTCAGATGCCATCAGGTCCATACAGCTTACCAGCCTTTCTGCCCTAAATTAATATGTTTACCTCTTTACATTACACAGTTTCAGGTTGTATTTCTTGATGTGTTATGTGACAATCATTTTCGAAAGTGCTCTTGAGCCATATGACTATGTCCATCATGATTCCTCAAGCAAATCCACCTGAGAACCTGATGGACACACATGCAGCAGTAGTTTCTTCCCTTCACTGAGATTTCCTCTGACTACCTGAATCTTTACATGATATTATAACTGTAGATCTTGAAAGAGCTCAATTAATTTCAGTCTTACACTAAGAAACATTCTCTTTGAACAGATTTCAAATCTGAGACCAAATCTCTCACCACATTTGGCCCAAAGTGTGGAACCAGGACCCATCCTTGTTTGTAAAGACTAAACCTTTGGTGGCTCTTTTTATCTCCTTCTTGATGATGTCAAATGATAAACTGGTGTTATGTGTATTTTTTAGTTCTGTCCCAACAGTTTCTGAGCATGGTTCAGACATTAACATCTAAACATGTTCATTTATAACAAATTAAATAAAGTTTGTCACTAATAGCACTGAAAATCTTTTCTTTGTCCTTTTGTCTGTGAAATAAAAGTTTAAGTTTAATGACAGATGTCAGTTTTACTGCATATTTACAAAGTGATCAGGATGTTTAAGTGATAGACAGATAAAAGCAGAGCTGGGAAAGCTTTATGATGCTGCTGTGATTTGTATGTCAGAGTTAGTGAGACTATTCCTCCACAAGGTGGCGCTGTGGCATTAAGAGTTCAAGTCTAAGTCTGATTAAAATGAATTCTGTTCCACAGTTTACTCCTAAAGCGAAGCAGGACATGGAGGAGCTAAAAATCATCGTCATCATCATCATCACCATGATCATAATTATATTATTATAATAACAGATAGATAGATAGATAGATAGATAGATAGATAGATAGATAGATAGATAGATAGATAGATAGATAGATAGATAGATAGATAGATAGAATTTTAAAAATCACCAAAAAATCCAATCATTCTTTGGTTAAACACATACTTACACTACCTTGCAAAAGTTTGGACACCCTATTCAAATAATCTGTTACTGTATATAATCGAGTAATGATATAAAGTTCAAAGGCACAAAGTTAACGACTCGTGCATTTCATATTTTAATAAAGATTTTTTTATAACTTTAATAATCCAAATTGAAAAGGACTTCCTGAAAGTTTGGCCACCCTGCATGGTCAGTGCATAGTAACATCCCTTTGGTAATGACCACAGTTAGTAAGGCTTTATTAACAGCTAAGAGTCTTTCAGGTTTTGTTAGGGGGATTTTCTAACTTTCTAACTAAAAGTTCTTTAAGAGTCTTGGGTCGTCTTGCATGTCCTGCTCTTCTGAAGTCTACCTAGATTTGGGATGATATTTAGGTTATGACACAGATCTGATATTTGTTTCAGGTGTTTGACACAATTCTCACCTTTAGTGAAGGCTTCCCCATGATACCGGCTGCTACATAAGTTTAAAGTACAATTGATCCACCCCTGTGTTTAACAGTTTGACAGCGGATTGTTTCATTAAGCTCTGCACCTTTTTTCTACAAATATGTACCTTTCATCAGTTTACAGGACTTGTTTCTAAAACATAGCAATTGTTCTGATAATGGACTTGGTGACTTGGTGGTGAAGATGCAACAAAAATTTTCTTCTGAAGACTCTTCCTGAAGGTCTTTTGCAAACAAGGGAAGTTTTGATTTGCCTGCAAAAGCAATCCTACAGGTAGTTATTTCAAGTTATCTTGGTCCTGCAGACTTGAGCTCCACTGTTCCTCTCAACTGCAATTTCTTAATTCAGTTATTAACTGGATCTTCTAATAGCTTCTTATAAACCTCTCCTGCTTTGTGGACATCAATCATTTTAATGTTCAGAGTGCTAGTCAGCAGCTTGGAGGAACCCAACGACTGCAGATTGTTAAAAACAAAGGTTTTAATGTTTTAATTTTAAATTTGAATAATCTCTTTCCAAGTGACTATGCAGAAGACACAGCCATGACCAGCTACTTAAGGTCTAAGATTTTGGTAAGTTATCTGAAAGCTCAAATTTCTTGAGGTCCCTCTGCATTACACTCCTTTGTATTTTTCTCTGTAAAATTGTACAAAACAACAATAAACTAATGATTCATAAAATATTTTCAAGAATGCATCATGTTTAATATGAACTAAAATCTGAAACACGTTTGTCTTAAATTAAATAGAGTAGATGCTGTTTTCACATTCCATCAGTTTGTAATTCAGTCTTATTTTATTTTCACAGGAAAAAAAAAAAAAAAAAAAAATAAGGATGTTCAATAATATCCAATCTATTATTTGCTGTTAATAATAATAATAATAATAATAATAATTATTATTATTATTATTATTATTATTATTATTATTATTATTATTATTACTAATACTACTACTACTACTACACCAACAACAACAACAACAACAACAACAATAATAATAATAATAATAATAATAATAATAATAATAATAATAATAATAGTAATAATAATAATAAAGCACCTGTCATACATAAAATGCAGAAAAACGTGATTCATAATTAAATAAAATAAAACAAAAATAAGATGTATAAAATAAGTAGCAAGTTGAAAACCAATTGAAAATATTTGTTTAATAATAACATAATATTAAAATAATAATATGCATATATACCATAAAAATTACAATTAAATATTAAAATATATTTAAAATAAACACAGGAATTTAAAATGACACTTAAAAAAATACTAATAAAATCTGAAATACAAAAACAGAAAAGAGCTACACTACGTTAAGCTGCACTAAATAAAAGGGCTTTTAGCTGCTTTTTAAGACTCGTATCTGACGAAGTTTATTTGGTAAAGAGATCCGGATTTCTATACTCTATCCTGGTAAAATTTAATAAAGCAGCACCTGATGATCTTAAAGCACCTCTGAGATGTAGATGCTAATCCATTGCTAGTGTTTTAATCCAGCAAATATAAAACCTTCAGCCACATATTGAAACTATAGCTGATCATTCTTAGCTTTTCTCCAGGAGAAAATTCTGTTTTGGGGACATGGAGTGATTAATAGTGTTTATTGTTTATGGACTAATATCTCTTGTTCTAGTGTATAGAATGTTTATAGAGACTGTTTTTAGGCTAAAGTATCTGGCACTCCATCGTTTGTGGTCTCCAAAGGTCTATAAACAAAGTATGCTGAGCGTTAGTTTAGTCAGAACACAAGGCGTGGATTATTGCTCTTGTAAACATACGTTTAGCCACAGTGCTTAAGTCAATAGCCCCGCCCACAGCGAGAGCTGTGAGAAAGTTGTCGAGCTCTAATCAGACTGACACGCATGACTGTGGCTCGGCTCCTCTCGCTCTCTCTCAGGTAGCCTCTCCTCCTTTTGTCCCTTCTCTTAACACGGACAGGATCCTGTCTTTGCGTAGCACACTGATAATGAGGGTTACATGCGAAAAGACTCCAGTTTATACAGCTTATCTGCATTTTTTTAAAGGCTAAAATATCACCTTCCAAGCCTACACAGGCCTGGTGATGAGCCCCAATGCGAAACATATCAGCATGAATGTTTCTAACTCGTCTATTCAAAGCCTCAACTGAACCGAATAGTGACGCACACGCAGGAGCGCAGTTTTTCCGTCTTTTACGCACGGACATCTCCCCAACAAAACGTGCATGAACTTTGTTAATACCTTCACTACCCAACACTGCGAGCCTCTGGCTTTGGCTTCCACACACAGTCTTCAAGTTTTCACAGCGAGAAACATGAATAAAACATGAGCATGTGCACAATGGGTTTGGAGACGCTTGGAGACGCGCGGTGGACACTTGTGCTTTTGGAGATGATCTGAAATAACCAGGTCAAAATCACGTCTCATACTTCACAGAAGACATACTGTACATGTTGGGATCGTTAACACTTTAGTGAAGTGCGAAAAGAGAAAAGCTGGAGGAATAAGAATAAGGAATAAGAGGTTTGTGGTTTGTGCGGCGCGGGCGCGCTTGCGGGCTCTTTTTGCGCACTATCACGATGGGAAAAAAGAAGTCAAATTCTGTTCATCTTTTCCTCGTCTTCCCAAGACCGTCTGCATCCCAGTCTAGTGTTGTCCAACAATGATAGTAATGGGATTTTATGCTCTTACTCTGCCGGTGCCTCTCCCTCTCTCCATCTCTCCACATGCCCAACGGCGCCTTTTATTCCTCCACATCTTTTATTTCTTTCTTTTCTGCGTGTTTCCCCCTCCTCGACGTGTTATTCTGCTCAAAGATTATATATAAAAAGGGGGGAAAGAGAGGAGGAGGAGGAGGGGTGGTAAGAGAGACCGGGAGAGCGCGTGAGGGGCGCGCGCGCGGCTGGTTACTCTCTTTTGTTTTGCGTTGTTTTAGAAAGAAAGAGAAGAGAGGAGGAAAAAAACAGGCCAATTGTTGCACGAAAATGTATTCAAGTATGAAAATAATGCCCTTTGTCGGGGGCAACCAACTCAAGCCCCCCACCCACCCACCCCAAAACCAGCGTGGCACGGCCCCTTTTGTGCGCGGAGTGCGCGCGCGCGCGGATTGTCTCGTTCGCTCTGATGACGCTGAGCGCGTCGTTAATTGGATCAGAAAGCTGCTGCGCGACCCCCCTCCTCCTCCTCCCCCTCTCTGAGAAAGAAAAAGTTTGTTAAGTCTTTAAAAAAGCCCCCTTTTCTTAAAAAATTAGGCAAATGAATAGCGTCGCGCGCAGGTGACAGGACAGGGGGGTTTTAGATGGAGAATAATGCGCGCGCCGGGGGGAGGCCCCAGCTGCGCGCGCTCTCACTCTCTCTCTCTTTCTCTCCCTCTCTCACTTCTTTTTTGGCGTTTGTTTAAAACATTAAAGCGTTCATTCCGCTCAATGGAGCGCGTTTTTCTACCATAATAGGATACAAATTGAGCCGCGCGCGCTATCCAGCGGTGGGCATCTTGCAATGGCGCGCGCACTGCTACTACTGCGCCAGGGGGGTGGGGGGGTCACACACACACACTACACGCACACTCACACACACCTGCCCTGACACAATGCAAGAAGTGTCGGCGCGGCCAACAAACAACAACTAAACAAAAGCGCGCCAAAAATAGACGTGTCACCGAGTCGCGTGAGAACGCGTGAGGAGCTCGCGCTCGGCGGAACAGCCTATTATCAGCTTTACTTAACTCTTAAAAAACTCAGACTGTGGAGCTGGAGGGGGGGTGAAATCACGTGAGAGAGAGAGAGAGAGATTTGGAATGAGAGAAAGAGAGAGACAGAGAAAAAGAGAGAGAGGGAAAGTTGGAGTTGGTGTTGCGCGATGGAGAGCTTTGAGTGCGCGCGCGCGATCCGATCCTCGCGTTAACGAACGCTCTTTCAGTCTGATCACGTGTGCTGCGGAAGAGCCACGTGGGTTAACAAAACAGGTCTAACGCAGCCGCCACCCGTTCAGGTCCGCGCGCGTTTAATCCCCGGAAGAGGCCACGACTGCGCCAGAACCAACCCCGCCCTCACGCGCTTTATAAGATGGGCGGACACGGCCGGACACACTCAGTCTGATCCTGAGAGAGATACAGATACACACAGAGAGACAGAGAGAGAAGAAGAAGAAGAAGAAGAAGAAGAAGAAGAAGAGGAAAAGTGTCCACATACCTGGACCACCTTACCTCAGAGCTCGTCTCCTGCACCAAGTGACGATGATGACGTCGAAGAAGATGAAGGATGTTAAGGTAAGTCTCTGGAGAGGTCCAGCATAGTTTGGCTTGTTTGAACTGTAAAGTTTTTGAGCTACTACAGAGTCACATAGTTCAGGTTATAACATCTGTCCTGCTGTAGTCAAGTTCTGTGACTAATGTCAAAACTTTTAGAGAAAAGGAAATACATCAGTTTGTGTTCACAATATCTACATTATTTCTACAGCACAACGAACATTAGCTGCCTTTCTGTCACTCAGAACATTCAAGTATAGCCACAGCTTTACTGTTTCACTGAGAGCAGATAACACTGGTGTTGTGTTAAAGGTAAAGAAACATCCACCACCATGTTTCACAGCTTCAGAAACCGCCTTTCTCTGAGCTACTTTGTGCATTTCTGATACTTTTTAATGTTTACACCCATGAATAATATTTATCAACAACAACAACAATGATAATAATAACAATAATAACAACAACAACAACAACAATAATAATAATAATAATAATAATAATAATAATAATAACAATAATAACAACAACAATAATAATAATAATAACAATAACAACAACAACAACAACAACAATAATAACAACAACAACAACAACAACAATAATAATAATAATAACAATAACAACAACAACAACAACAACAATAATAATAATAATAACAATAGCAACAACAACAACAACAACAACAACAATAATAATAATAATAACAATAACAACAACAACAACAATAATAATAATAATAATAATAACAATAGCAACAACAACAATAATAATAATAACAACAACAACAGCAACAACAACAATAATAATAATAATAATAATAATAACAACAACAACAACAATAATAATAATAATAAAAAAAATAATAATACAGTTCTCTTTTAGTAAACAATAGGGCAGGTGTGTTGTAATGAAAATCTTTCAGGAGGGAAAATCCAGATATTCACAAAGCTTGTAAAGAAAGTTCTTTCTTCATCTAAAATAAGTTTGTGGTTTAAAATTCAGTGAACTTACTTTATTTCAGGCTCTTTTGAGCCTCAGGGAACATGCAGACTGTTAAAACTACTCTAAACGTAAGTTTGGATGGACTTACGTTCAGCTGACGTCTGGAGCGATGCCATAGGCAGAATGAGCACTTAAAGAATGAAGAGAGGGAACGTTTGGGGAGGCGCGTGCGCATGCAGACTTAACCGAGCTGACGTTTGGTTTGCCTCTCTGGTTTCTCCTCACAGAAGACTCCAGTTTCTCACAAAGTGATCGAGAAGAGGAGGAGAGACCGCATCAACCGCTGCCTGCACGAGCTCGGCAAGACAGTGCCCATGGCGCTGGCCAAACAGGTGCGTTTTACAGAGGTCAGGCCGCGCGCGCTGCGCCGGAGGACTCAGGATAAAAATCATCACCAACAACATCATCATTATAATTTTAATCATCATCCTCAACTTCAACATCATCTTCATCATCATCAACATCATTTTAATCATCATCATCATCATCATCATCATTATCATCACCGTAATACTAATCTCAACATTTTGACTGATAGTGAAAGTGTCTGTTAACAGGACTGTTGTGTATCATACAGTTATGATTCAGCATATTGTGATATATAGTGATAATGTAAACAAGCCGCTTTTTAAAAGAATTAATATTAATTCATGATTAATAAACACACCATTAGCAATTAGCAGTGCCTCTGCACTATTTATTTATGCGGAAGAGTCTAATGGTCTGCCACCAGTACACATAGATATCTGATTATTATTAATATAACAGGTTAAAATTATTATTATTATTATTATTATTATTATTATTATTATTATTATTATTATTATAAACATATGCTTGTGTGTGTGGTTCTCCTGCAGAACTGTGGGAAGCTGGAGAAGGCGGAGATCCTGGAGATGACCGTGCAGTACCTGCGCGCGCTCCACGCGGCGGACTTTCCTCGCGGAGGGAGAGAAAAAGGTCAGTCACGCCTCTTGAGCACGTGACCACGTCACTGAACGGTGTAGCGTTAACACAGGTCCAAGTTTATCACCACACTGCTCTGGGATCAGCTCTAGACTGATAAATACTGACCACTGAAATGAATCAGACATTTAAGGAAGCAGGGTGCACAGCGTGCCCTGATTGTTTGGGATTGAAATCGAGCTTAATTATGATTTATATGTCATAATTACATCTTCTACTGTCATGCTTTCCGTTTACATTCTGTAATAAAGTTTGGATTAAATGGTACTTTTTTCTTAAAAATACTAGATTTGGTGAAACCTTTTAAGCTTAATCAGTGTGAACGTCAGAAAACACGACCTGAAAAAGTCCAACCCTAGTCCTGTACAGAACATATATGAAGTAGATCCGGTCAATAAAAAAGTTTAAAAGTTCTGTATCAATGCGCTGTGACCGTTAAACGTAACCATGACGTTTATTTATAAGCGGTGATATAAGTAGCTACAATAGGCCTAACAAATTTATTACATGTATTTATTATTTATGTTTTTTATTATTCTTCGTTTCATTTGTACACATAAATACACAAAAACGTGTGAACGTCTGCTAATGCAGGTGAACATCCTCAACCTCAGCCTCTTCACACAGAACGATCAGTCGCCCGTCAGCCAATCAGAGCAGAGTATTTCTGTACTATCAGCCTTAGACCGTAATAATAACGGCTGTGTGTGAAATGCCTTGCTGCAGTAAACACACCCACCAGTTCACTGTTATGGTCACTAACTTCTCTCTTCACGCTCGTGCAGGTGAGCTGCTCGCGGAGTTCGCCAGCTACTTCCACTACGGGTACCGCGAGTGCATGAAGAACCTGGTGCACTACCTGACCACGGTGGAGCGCGCGGAGACCAAGGACGCCAAGTACGCGCGCGTGCTTGCCTTCTTGCAGTCGCGCGTGCTCTCCGAGCCCGTGTTCGGCGCGCTCGCAAGCGTCTCGTCGCCGGAGCGCGCGGACCACCCTCACCACCACCACCCTCACCCGTGTCAGGAGTACCAGAGCGGCGCGAGCCCCACCGATTACCAGGGCTCACCGGGACACTTCGCGTGGCACGGCCACGCGCACGCGCTCGCCTACGGCTCGGTGCCGCTGTCCGCGAGCGCGCAGCACGAGCAGCAACACCAACAGCACCACCACCACCACCACCATCATCACCAACAGCAACAGCAGCTACAACAGCAGCCGCAGCACGCGGGCACGTACTTCGCGCCCGCGCAGGGACTTGAGCACCACTACCTCAGCCTCATTGGGCACGCGCACGCCAGCGCGCTCGGCTTGCACGCGCCGCCTCACGCCGCGCTGTGAACGTGCGCCGCGCGCTTGTCTAATTTATACGTACCTGTGTTTACCTGTGTCTATATGTGTCAGATGAACGAATTATGAAGTATAGATTATTGCGTTAAATAAACACGTTTGTTTGCCTTGTTTCGTACAGAGCTGTGTCAGTTCAAGCTCATGACGTCACTCGATGACGTCACAGACTTGCTATGATAACTCTGGTGTCCCTTAGCAGATGAAACTCAACTCATCAGGGCTGAAAGCAGTGTTGGGTGGTAACCTGTAAACACAGAGCTGTCAATCACCTCAACCTACAACTGTCAATCACGTCATCCTACAGCTGTCAATCATCTCGTCTCAATATATCACCAAATAAATTCTATAAAACGTATTTATCATAAAGAAAATACTGAGGGAGTCTTAGTTTGTTTACTTCACACAAATTTCTTTTATTATAATGCGGGTTTTAAATTTTACTGGAAGAGGCTTCACTTGTGAGGGCTTGTGGGTAACGCCTAATGTTTTACATTAATGACATTCATTTCTCATCACAGTACAATTCATTACTTCATAAAAATGTTACTCATCTGACCTCAGCAGAACATTATTAATTATTTACATTAAAATACAAATTTAGTGTGTTTATGTCCGCCCTTGCTGACCATGTGATCTGTTATGACCAATATTTACTGCTCAGTAAATGCAGGTCTTGTTTATGCTCATTTTTAATGTTTTATTTTGCACTCTCACGTAAAAGACAACAATCTCATTCCAAAACAGGAACAGTCCAGACAGTGTTACACATATTAAAAACAAAAAAAAGTCCCACTATCACTTAAACTGACTTTAAGTATCAATGTTCATTTTAATCAAGCAGGCCTGACTATGGGGACATGATGTACACTGAGATCATCTTATAGAGTAATTCAGAAGTAATAAGTCATGAGAATGAAAACGTTAAAAAGTAATAAGGGAAGTGATCTCATTAAATTTTTAAAAAGTAATCTGTCATTTTTCCAGTAACGATCCTGATCTGCATTTATCAGATGGCAATCTTAGAACAGAAGACTGTATTAAAGCTTTGAATGGAAATACATTGGAACCTTGACTTACGAGTTTAATTCGTTCTGTGTCTGAGCTCATAACTCAATTCGTTTGTTATGTGTGTTTAAATAAGAAAAATGTACTTTATAAATAATAAATAATCATAAAAATAATAATACATAACAAAAAGGAATGCAAAGAAATAAATTGGTTTATTAAGTGCCACACTTCCCTCACTGTCACTTGCAGGATGTTTCGGTAAATTCCAGTCCACAACACCAGCGCAGAAGCTCTTCTTCTCAACACTGATCTTGGCATTCACTCACACTCAAGGGCTACCTAGTGGCGGGTGGCGTAAGCTCGTTCGCTTCTAATTCAGATCTCGGGTCGCATCAAAAAGCAAAAACATCTATCGAGTGACGACTCGTATCTTGGAAAATTTGTAAGATGATTCACTCGTAAGTCAAGGTTCCACTGTAATCCACATAGGACCTTCAAAATTAAGTACTTCTTAACTGTACAAGACAGCAATTCATACATATTTCTTAGCTTCAACAACCCAAAAAACCCAAACTTGAGAGAATAACCTGAGTGATGCTAGTTTGGAGCATTGCTGAGTAACCCCTATGCTAACATGGAGAGAGAGAGTGCTCAAAATAAAAGCCCCTCCATGATTTTACTGCGGTAGTTGTTCAGTTTCAAGAAACTTGCCCGATTAATCTCTAAATATTCAGCAGCGGCATCAACACTACTCCTTCCTGCAGACTTAACCCAACCAAACTCATTCATCTACACAGTCATATCAAGATATTTTGACCACCTCCCTACTAGTGGGAATAGCCACTCTTGGCACAAAGTGCTCGCTTAGTGGTGATCACTGTCCTTGCTGCTCCTGTTCATTATAGAGGTTAACCGGTCCCCTGTGGTGTCGATTGCACCACTTGTTGGAGTTGAGCACCACTGGGAGACTCAATGTACTGCAAGTCCATTCTCACTACACCTTCACTAAGGTTATGGTGGTTAGTGGTTTCTGAGATTTTGCCTCCA
Source organism: Crenuchus spilurus (assembly GCA_036984385.1). Taxonomy (NCBI): domain Eukaryota; kingdom Metazoa; phylum Chordata; class Actinopteri; order Characiformes; family Crenuchidae; genus Crenuchus; species Crenuchus spilurus. The sequence goes on from BRDA01070044.1 coordinate 15,103, forward strand.
CCAGCCTATTATGTTATTGTGGACATCAGTCAAATCAGGTCCGGAGTTCATTCCAAACCAAGGATGGGTTTTTGGTTTAGAGAGCAGGGTGGCCAATGACTGAGATATAATGCCAGTATAATCTTTGTTGTTTTTTTTGTTTGCATCTGATATAAATGACTTTAGAGAAAAAGATATTTAATCAGTCATGTCTTCATCATACAATGTTTTGTTGAGCCCTGTACGCTAGTTTAGCTAATTGTTGTAACACAACAATGATTCGGCTGCAATGTTTTTGTTTACTGGCTTAATGAGCACCAATCCGATTGTTTACAAACAATCAACCCAATTAACTGTCCAACTGAACAACTGACCAATAAATGACGTGTAGGTTTGGACTGGAGGTGAGGATGGTAGGTCTTCAGGATGAAGGTTGGTGACCCCTTGATGACAAGACACTGGAAATTGGTTCGTTGGTCTAAGACTCCTTGATTGACAATAAGCTGCTTTCCCAGGGGATTCAGCCAAACACAATGTGAGCAGCCCCTCCTCCTATGACATAGTCTCGTCCACCTATATTTAAATACAATGCAAATAACTAAATGGATGGGTCAATACTGGCTGTAGGCAGGGGGACGTGTGTTTAACATGAGGAGAAAGTGAGACAATGTTTACTGAAGTCTTCCCTGACTAACACCCAACAGCCAAGTTAAACAAGTTAACACGCTGCCTACACACACACACACACACACACACACACACTTGCAGTCTGACTTGTTCACTGTGGTGGTGATGGGAACCAGGCGTCTGAAGTATTTAATACCTCACTCAAGTTGTTACAGTTTTGATGAAGTTTTTGGTCTAAAATTGATTTTAAATGTCATAAAATGTCATTATACGAACCAAATCTTTTCCACGTTTAATATTTTTAATATTATCACCACTACACGTTAGGACATGAAATGGCTACACTTATGTTGTGGACATCAGAACCTCTTTTTTACCCATCCATGTACACTGTTGAATGATGAACATCATTTTTAAAAAATTCTAAAAACAAAAAAATAATGTTTATTGTTGTGGTTGTTTGTCGAAATCAGTACAGTGGAACCTCGGTTTTTGTCATTAGTCTGTTCTAAAGTGTCTGATGATAACTGCAATGAACGATAACTGAAGCAATATTTATATTTACATTATTTATAATATAATGTAAATCCAATTCATCTGTTCCAGACACTTCAAAATATTAAGACAAACACATTTTATATAGAATAACTACAGTTTTACACACAGAACACAATGAGACATAAACACTAAAGACTAATGAAATGGATAAATGAACATTTAACATCGCCGGTGTGGTCCAGCCGCAGCCTTTGTTCTGTAAACTCGTTCTCGTTTGAACAATGACTGGGACAAAAAATTCCCAGAAAAAATTTGAGATTAACAGAACTGTACGATAACCAGGACAAACCATAACCGAGGTTCCACTGTACTAATGTATTTGTTCTAAATGTGATTAAATAATGTAGAATGTATAAAATTACATTGTCAGAACACTGATAACATCAATTACAACATCACCAAAAACCCCAAAAAGTCAGGAAAATGGCTGAAATGTGAAATAAGGTGAAGTTTCCTCTTTAAGCAGAGAATTAAAAAATGATATTAAACCTGTAAAAAACATGTTTTCAGGACATTTTTGTAAATATGCAGCGAAATGGTGCGTAACTGTATAATGATCTGGTTTAATGAAGGTTTTTTCTAGGATAAAGTGAAGCTATTATATATGTTTGAATACGTTTGTGATATTTGAGGTGATATTTCTGATGTCGACCACATGTGACTGTGAATGGAAATGTTGCACATTATGAGCCTAAAGTTTGGATAAGTTCTGCTTTCTTCTATAGATGTATTTAGGCAAATGAGGCGGCCTATTCTCCACCCTGGTCGGGATTAGAGGTGGAAAAGCCAAGAGGAGTTGGCCACCAGGGTGGAAATGAAGGACTGGAGAAAGCCCCCCGACACTTTGGGGATATTTGCATATAATTTTACCAAGTTGCAGTCAGCCGTGACGCTGATTGTTTCTGAGATGTTGGTGGCTCTGCCTCTTTCTTTCTAACTGGATGGAGTGAAACCCTCTCAGGCCTCCACAATGGGAGGGCAGAAAAAGAGCTTTGCGACACCCATCTCCTCCCTCCGTCTCGCCCCGTTCTGATCGCCCTAAACGCAGACGGAAGGAAGTCAGAGAGGTTATGTGGAGAAGTTGCGCCACTTCATTGTTTTAAACATGACTTTTTGACCTTCACAGGCGTAATTTACACTGGAGGGGATTGACACTGTCCCTGAAATCCTGTCCTTGCTGCTTGGAAAGTGGGAAATATTGTACATAGTCTGATACAGATACTTGTTAAAACAGTGAAACTCATACTAAGACCTTGTGGTCAGTCCAATCATCAAATATTTAGAGAAACAACTTGTGGCAACGTAGTTCATCATGTTGCTTCCTGTGGGACTGTTTTTGCTGCAGCACCGGTTGACGATCAGCTGGTTACCTTACTGCCTCATCCCAATTTATACTAAAATGAGAATATTGGGATTGATGCTCTGTCCTGTGCTTAGTTGGGACAGTGTAATGCCCTGCTCTGTGCCCAGTGAGGAGGTAGGGGACTAACCGTGACCCTGATAAGGATTAAACAGGTGGGATAATGGATGGATGGATGAGAATATTGTAAAAAAGTTGTTTTGTTGTTGGCTTATAGCTCATGAGTTGGCCAATTGTCAGCAGTAGTGTTGCCACTTTGTCTCTATAAAACTTGTCAGCAGATGGAAGCATGAAGTGCTCTAAAATCTCCTGTTGGTTGACTTTGGACTAAACAAAGTAAACCAGCACTGGAAACCATCACAGAAACTCCACACTGGACTTCAGACACCTTGGATTAAGCACCTTCAGACACTTTGGATAAGCCAAAGTGAACATTACTTCTCATTTGGACAGTTTAATTTTTAATTTTTAGAGTTCTGAGATAGGGCTCTATTGTACATTTCTACACATAAGTTTTAAACCATAACACTGACACTTTACGTACCATTCAGATCCATCGGCCTGACCAACAAGACTGCATTGAAGGCAATACCCACATTCTTGTCAGCACTTCTCAAAGCAAAGTAGGCCCGTGCATATATGATATAGACTTTTAAAGGTCTTAGAAGGTCTTTTCATTTGATTTATTTGGGTTGTTCTCCATTGTTGTGGTGCTAGAGATCACGCTGTGGAAATGAATGAATTTGGAAGCAATTTTCAAGAAAGACTTAAGAAGACCTTGACAAAGAAAGTGGGAAAGTATGAGTCCGGTCAATGGGGGGGTTGTCCCATTGAGGAGCGGTTGAAACCTTGGGCTCCTTGGGCTTCATCCCTGAGTGACTCTGAAGGAAAATAATCAGGCGTATGAAATCAAAGCTGCTGAGTAAAGTGACTGAATCGAGAGCCAATCAACAGTCTCAATGGATTGTGAGGAAGCCATACGAGGGTCATACATGACCATCCCGAGGCCTAAGAATGATGCACAGGTGTCAAGAGAAGCACTAAGTGGATCAGATGAACGGATGATTGGAGCGATAGCACAAAGCCCCCTGCCAGGCAGTCTGTCAAACGGCAACGTGGAGCTGAGAAAGAGCGACAAAGAGGGCATGCAGATGGAAAGAAAACCCATAATGCCATGAAAGGCGGGCGCTTTGAAAGAAGACTGCACTACCAACAAGCCAATATTGGTTTAAATCCCAGCAGAGAACAGTGTGCCAAGCGGAGGGGAAAAAAGCTGAGAGAAATCAGAGCGTTTTAGCTTCACTAGGCTCTATGAATAATAACTAATGAAGCCCTGCTAAACGCACACTGGGAGTCGACCCTTTCTCATGTAAAATGTCTTAAAAGTGTGAAGCTTAGCACTGATAAAACTTAAGAGACGTGTCTGATTTTAGGCAAGAGAATGAAGACCCGTTTTACAACAATCAGCAGTAATACTGATGATCAGTGACTGTACCGAGATAAGAAATGTCAACAAAGATTTGTTTTTTCTTGAGGAAACTCAGCAGTGACTTTATTTTAGTCTTTTATTGAGACACTTCTAACATTTGCATTTACTAGATTACGAGGAATAAGAGTCTGACTGTTAAAACTAGGAGTCAGATTATTGGATGTCATCAAGCGTCCTCATTATCAGAAGCTCATCTTAAAAAGGGCTGAAGCCATCACTGCCTCAGAAGATCATCCTTCAGGCTCTCGTTACACACTTCCAAAAATGAGACGTAACAGATTTAGAAATGATTTTATCCTGCGGTTACGTTAACAAGAGGGTTAAACCTTCGGTTTGGTTACTTTTGTTGACACTCTTTTTGTCTTATGATGATGTTAATGTCTTATTGTTGTTGTAGATGTGATGTAAGTCGGTCCTCTAGTCGTTCTTGGCCAGTTTTCCCTCCAGCGGTGACACTCTGCTGTGTCTGATCCACTAACACACCACCACCACGTCAATGTCACTGACAGTGATCCACCCATGTAATACATGCGCTACGTACTGACAGTAGTACGTCTGTTTCTCTGTATACTTTAACCTTTCACCCTGTTCTTCAATGGTCAAGACCACTACTATTGGGTGGTGGATCATTCTCAGTGATGCTGATGTGGTGGTGGTGTGTTAGAGTGCGTGAAGTTTATAATATGGTGTTCACTCACTGTCCACTCTATTAGGTTGGTCCACCTTGTGGATGCAGAGTCAGAAGCTCAGAACAGGTCCTCTAGTCCATTGGAGGATGCTGTTGGCTAGTTGGTGCACTCCGGCAGCAACACTGAGCTCTGCTATGTAAGCACAGCACACACTAACACACCACCACCACATCTGGGTCACTGAGAACGATCCACTACCCAAATGATACCTGCTCTGTGGGGTCCTGATCATCACAGGACATAGTATACAGAGGAACAGACGGACTACAGTGTGTAATACTACAGCATGCACCTCATGAAAGGTCTAATAATAATAACAAATGGACCAAGAACACACATCTGCCTTGATGTAGCTCAATTAAAATGTGTCTGTAAATGTTGATTGATGTTGAACTAAAAACACTGGATGCCCCTCTGGTTGGCCTGGCGCAGGGGTTGCTAGTCATTCGGGGTCACGTTTGTCTTCTGGAGCAGTGGACGGTAGTCTAGACGTCCTGTCGGGTCAGTGGTAAGCACTGAAAACACACTCCTGAGCTCCTCTGGACCGTCACACACTTCGCACAGCTGCAAGACTGTGGCCAACTCCGCTGCAGACAGGTGACCAGACCTGGAGCCATCCAGTCGCAGACAGGCCTTACGGACAGATCGCCACTTCCTGTCAAGCTGAAACATGCAAACATCAGTGGAGCTGGAGCTGAGTGATGTCATAGACTAGTGGGTGTGGCTTAGGACACAGTATGACTTACAGTGAACTTTAAACATGAATAATAGCACTAGACACATCAGACAGATGATGGATCTGAGATCCGCACTAAAACTGACCCGCACGTCCTGCTCTAAAATGGCCGACACAACATTCAGCTACACAAGTTTTTGCTATTTGTTTAGAGATCTAAATCACATCTTTTGATCTAGAAACAATTTTAGTGACAATGACGAAGGAAGTGGACCCAAGCTCAGTCTTCTAGCAGCCCTGAAGTTTTTTTATACTTCGCAGTAAGTCATATGGTGTTTTAAACCACGCCCACTAATCTGTGAAACCTTCATTAACATCTGGATGAGATTTTAGCAGGTCGATGGAAACGGATCAGTTATTTAGGTGAATATTGAGTTCTAATGTTACTACCACAGTTCTTCAAACAGGACAAAACTCTAAATACTAAATTAGCACCTTTACCTTCTTCCTGATTCTTATATTGAGAGTCTCTGTGGAGTGTGTTTCCCCAATCTTAGGTGAACCCTCACCCTCTCTGTGTGACTGTAAAGCAGCTGCCATGTTGAAACCACTTTTCCCTGCATGTTCCCCAAAAGCAAAAGGTTTCAGGAACTCTCTGTATGATACTCTAGACATTAACAGGATAAAGAGATATTAGTCCATAAACAACACCAATAAACACTATTAATCACTAAAATAGGAGATATTAGTCCATAAACAACCTCAATAAACACTATTAATCACTAAAATAGGAGATATTAGTCCA